>JAGDQP010001429.1:0-13635 GCA_022664845.1 Lepisma saccharinum | reverse complement strand
GTTTCTTGTGACACATTTAATGCTTTTGCCAATTGCTGTTGAGTTTTTAGTTGGGTCATCCTCCAATAACACCTGCAATAGCTCGTTTTCGCACTTTTGTGGTCTACCAGAGCGCGCACTGTCTTTCACATTGAAATCATCACTTTTAAATTGTTGAAACCATGTCTCACATGTTCTAATCGATGGAGCGTGTTTACCATATGTTTCTACCAGCACACGATGACTTTCAACAGCTCTTTTCTTTTGATTAAATAAGAAAAGCATTGCGTGCCGCAAATGTTCTTTTTCAGGCACAAACTTCGATATGATCACTGAACGATAAAACAAAGACGCTAGTGTTTGGCGGACTCAACTTGTGTGTGTTTGTAGTTTAATGTCAGACGAACAAAATGACGTATGTGTCAAATGAATACGCTGCGTACTTTTCGCTGGCGCCATCTGTTAGGTAAACCGGAAACTACTTATGCATACACCTGGTATATGCAGGTAATGAATTGTCCATACAGTTATGCTGCAGACGGGCGCACATTAATACGAGGTACCGATTTTCATGAAATTTTCGTATCTTGGACGAGTATCTAACGACAGTGACAAGTGAGTTCGATCCTCAAGTTAAAAAATAATAATAATAAACACTGAAATCCAAAAGATAGCGCCCCTGAAGGCGTAGTCCCAAAGTACCTGACTCACTTTGTATGGCCTAAATATAATTCCTAACATAACAGAGCGAGTGTTGCTTTTGTTCAGGACCGTCTTGTGTTTTATGGTGGTGGGCTTAGGGTACAAGGGGATAAAGAAATTTCCCTTGTACTTTTAGTACAATTTTTTAAAAAAACAGTAGGATACTTGAAAAGGTTATTTTTACATTTATTTATTCCTTTGTTAAGCTACTAGAATCGCTTATAAAAATACTTATACTGTAAAAAATATCAGTGTAATACATGCCCTTTAAAATGTACAAGAAGTGTGCTTTTTTACAGTTCTACATTGAAAAATATATACTTAGATTCATGGAAAAATAAACGATTGAAACTTTCCTAAATTCAAAAGGATAAAGAATTAGCCATTATTGTAGCAAATTAGCAACCTGAGTAAGTGAAATGTTAATTTGAAATTAAATTCAGATGCAGTGTTGCCAATATACGTATTTTTGTCATGAAAAATTTATTCTCGAATATTTTTAATGAATCTGAGTGTACATTTCTCGTGACTTTTGAAAAGAAATATATTTGTAAAATAGGACGATTACAATTTGAAGCTACGTATTCAAATGTTTTTCCAGACCTATATCATAAAAAAACTATGACAACAAAATAGAACAATGTTCAATTTCACCAAAAAAAAAAAAAAAATGTGACACTATTACTTTGCGCAAAAAAAAAAATAGCTGCACTAGATATTGTCATGAACAGGTCCGGATTTATGCGTCTAGGTGTCTTAGGCTCATGACTTTCAGCGCCCCAGCCTCCTCCTGTCATTTTCCGCTTCACATCTTCACATTATGACAAATAACTCTCCTTCGTCATCTCTTCATGTGGTAATAGAAAAAATAATGAACTATTAAAAATTTAGCTACTGATGTGGTTATTTACTCCCATAAGCAGAAATACTAAAAGTGATTAGAATCCTTCCTCGCTATTTAACATATATTCATTCATCATTTTTGCCTTTTCTCTTTATGTAGGAAAGAAACAAATGTAGCTTTACAGAATTGAACCTTCCAGTGCATCTATCAGTCGGTATATCAGTACACGTCGTTACTAAAACTTTAAGGATAGAAAATATCTAGGAACGGACGAAAGCGACTCTACAAATTCATTCGCTATGTTGAATACGTAGGCAACTCTTTTAATGTTAAAAACCATCTTCGAGAATATTTATCTCCTGAAGATATAAGACCAAGTTAGGTAGGAAAATAAAGCTTGTTTCTACTATCATAAAAGACAGGTTAGGATATTTTTTGAAATTTTTAACGTCTTTAGCCATTTGGATCAAACTGGGACAGGTTATGGGAGGATAGTGGCAGATATCTTAGTTAAGGTACTATGCTGATGTTCGTGTGGTGAAACTGAAGAAAATGGGAAACAGCTTAGTAAGGACGGTAGGCAGCAGCATTGGAACGCACTGTACCTACCCACTGATGACCCGAAAAGACAGGTTATGAAAAGACATTTTGGTTTTCCTCATATAAAAACTCTAGCGTAATTTACGTCTTCATGCGTATAGAGTAATTCAATACAAAATACCTGTTGCCTATTGGCAGGGGTATAGATGACTGCCCACGTCTTATATGTAGCATTGACTAAAAATTATAATTGGTATGTTCAAATGCAAAAATAGGAGTAAATAATATTCCTAATACAAGTACTAATATTTGTTTTGCTATTTCTAATGTAAATTAACCTAACTTTAAGTTACCTGAAGACAGTTAGTTATGTACGAGGGGTCGTCCAGGTCAAATGTCATAGAGTTTGGCGCTTCCTCTACATGGGCCTTAATTTTTTCTTTTTCTTTTTTTTTGCTAAATATTGTTTTCGTCTAGGTTTCTAATTGCAATTTCTAATTTTTCTTTGTAAAGTGCGCCTCTCTGAAAGTTGCGCAACTAGGGCAGGTCCTGGTGGGCCTAGTAGTGAATTCTTCTTCTTCTTATTATTATTATTATTTATAATAATAATAATAATACTATTATTATTACAGCTCCAAACGAAAAATGAATATTAGATACAGCCTTAGGATTTAAGGCGAGTGCAATATCATCTCGTTGGCCCAGACAATTCTCGAACTAAAATAATTTCTGTGACAACGCAATGTATTAATTAGGAGTTCGTTACCATAGCTAACTAACTAAATAACTCTATGGCTTATGGAACTCGTAAGTTCATCGCCGCAGTAACAAACGTCCGCCATTGGATTCTATCCTGGGCAACATCAAGCCAGTTTTCATCACGAACACCAACGTATCAAAGATCTCTTCTAATATTGTCCTCCCAACGACGTCTCGGTCTTCCCAATGGTCTCCTTCCATCCGACCTTCCAACCAGGATAGAATATAATCTTCGTTTTTCCCCCATTCGAGCTACATGCCCTGTCCACCTTAGTCGTCGCGATTTCAGAATTTTTACAATATCTGGTGTATCGCACAGTTCATGGAGCTCTTCATTATACATTCTCCTCCATTCTCCAGTCCCGTTTCGGCCCGTATATCTTTCTCAAAACCTTATTCTCAAACACACGTAATTTATGTTTATCTTCAAGGGTCGTACTCCAACTTTCGCAACCGTAAACTATTACCGGCAGGATAACCGTTCTGTATATTTTCAATTTCCTTGATATTAATCGCTATGTTAGAAGTTTTTGAACTGAATAGAAACATGCGTTGCCCGATACCATAGCTAAGTTATTAAAATGTTGGTTTTGTTTTCGTGAGGTCCTGTATTCGATACCATCCTGTCAGAAGTTTTTCCAAAACTTTTCATCAATCACATCAGTCAAATGTCGTGATGGTATCTAAAACTCAGGTACTGACCAACACCTTCCAACACCCTTTTTCCTACCCCATCACGGCCTGAGCTATAGATGTCTAAAGGCCATAATGACATTCAAATTGAAAAAGAGATCTCTTACGCAATGTTGTTTTGATTCTCTTTTGAATACTGCACATTAATTCAGGTGGTATTCAGGGAAACTTTTTATAAGTAACTACTAGGATTATAAAAAAAATATTGAAAGGACTTACTAAAGTAGAGTAAAAAAAAATGACATGATTTAATTCAAATTTGTCCGTCTGTCTTTAATGACGGTTAGCGAATCAAACAAAGCTAGTATAGAGAAAGTGATTGCAAATTTTGATTCAGTGGCTACATTTATAGTGACTATGAAAGCAGTAGGTATTTTATCAATTTGATTAGGTTTTTTTTTTTCATATTTGAAATGAAACTAACAGGTCAATGTAAGCTGGTCGACAGAAACTGATTTCCGGTTTAGACTCAGAGATTTCAATTTACTGGGTCATTTTTGAAGCGGTAGGTCCTTACTATAAGCGGCAGGTTAGCTTTGTCAATTTTAAAAAAAATCAAATTATTTACACCATTCGCTGTTTAGTGAGAGCTAAAACCAGGCCATCTTCGCTGACTCGGTATGACCCGAACATAGGTGACCCGGTTCGAAATATGACCCGAATAACCTAATTGACTCGATTTATGGTACCCGGTTTGAGTACTATAATGAACTTTGAATTTTGGGCGTCGTATCGTGTTCTGGGCGTAACACCTCCGGTCACCACTGCTAGAAACATTGTTCAAATGCAAGGAAGTACTTGAAAACTCTGCTCTGATTCTAGTACTTGAAAAATGACCCTTTTCAGCTCTGATTCTAGTATGTTCTAACGGAGTCCGCCTTAAGTGTACAGTACAGTATATAAACTTATTCGTCCTTGTTTCACCTACATTTCTGTTTGAACACCTCTTTCTCAAACAATGTTCTTGACGTCTGTATACAAGATAAAAAAAAAGTCTGGACCGGTACTTTACAATATGTCAAATGGAACGAAATGAAACTATCTTCCCTTAAATGGGCTCATAGATCTATGGGTCTGTTTCGTGGCTACCAGTCTTACCACTCTAATTATGAATGAAGTTCTTTTGATCCAAAACTTTAACTCAACTAAATATTATATCCAAAAGTGAATACGGCCATTAACTAAAAGACAGTTTCCAATCATTCTTTCTTTACTACAGAAGAAAATTGATAAAGTTTTGAAAACTTCTTGCGGAAGGTTATGTTTCTGGCTGTTGTTCAATGTGAAAACCTTGAGCAGAGAGATAGGAATAAGATGAGGGATGCAGTCCATTCATCATCATTCAAGTCTCAACCGCACGGCTCAGATCTTTCTGCCTCCAACTTCCAAATTGCATAGGGCGGCTGAGGACTCTCTATAACTCAACTGCCAGAGCCATCTACTGGTAATGTGTATATCAAAATCTCTGGTTCTTGACCGTCGAGTGTAACAAATGGTTGTCTCATTCTGCGATAGTAGCTGCAACTTTATTGGCATACATGAAAGAATGCTATCAAACTTACTAGAATATATGTATACACTTCTGAGCTTCCAATACGTATTGGTCTACTTTGAGAGCCAATTCTTCGATGCTAATGTTGGTTAATAAATTTCGAGTGCTCTCTCCTCCTTTTCAAAGGTATGTTAATATATTTCGTTTCAGAATACCTCTTGGCAAAGAACTTTGTCGTTCCTCCAGGAATAATTTATTACAGTGTTCCGTAAGTGTCTCCTTATTTCAAAACTTGACCACACGCAGTAATTGACATTTTATTTATTTCGTTAAAGTATAAATATGACTTCCTACGTTTAAACTCAAAACTTTAGGCTAATTCGGGTGGCCGTATTCTGATGTTATCATCTGGTCTAAAGTTCTTATTTATTTTAATTTTCTCATCTCGGAAATTGCGTCTACTTTTTAGGGTACCTTGATAGAGTAATTAACAAAACTTTACCTTATAATCCGCAGGGTTTACGCCAGGATTTTCAGTTTGGGGTGGATGTAAAGTCAAGATTGGGAGGGTTAATACGTACCGGGGACGACCTACCCTACTCGCTATCTGAATCTTGCCAGAGGCACCGAATATAACCCCAGGATATATATCCCTGGGTTATATATATATCCCACACCCGGAAGTGTCCCATACTTCTGGGTGTGGGACAACGAACGCGGAGCTGAAAAGCAACAATTTATTAGTAGGAGAATGGAAGAGAGAGAGAGAGAGTAAGAGATGGTTGAATGTCTCCTACTTGCCTACAAAAGACGAGCCAGAGCCAAGGAATAGTAGACAGACTCTCGACAGAGCCAGGCATGAAGCATCTACCTGCCTACAAAAGACGAGCCGATACTCCTTAAGGAAGTGGTTGGGTAGCCCATACCTGCCTTCAAAAGACAAACCGACACCAGGATTAGGGATGGACAACCCCTGCCTATCGTAAAGACAAGCTATGGGTGTTTGAGTAGTGTCTACCTGCCTACAAAAGATGAGCCAACGCTAAGGAATATTGGGTGGTAGGAGAAGATGCAAATTCATAAAGGAATGACCGATAAAGGTATTTAAAGCAATTGAGAATACTACAGAAGTTTAGGTAATAATGGTTTATTAGTGGACAATGTTCAAGAAGCGTACATCAAGCAAGAGAGCTTGATGTTGTTCGGCCCGTAGGCCGCTGGCCGAGAGAATCTGATTTAGATCAAACAGAAAAGGATGGATAAGCAGGACCCCCGAAAATCCCGCCCCGCCGAGTGACCTCTCTCCAACTTCTACCGAGGTCTCCGCATGCAATTAGTATTGGAATACTGAAAAAAAAAGGATTTGAGGTAATCTAGAGGTTTCCATCCGCTCGTCGGAAATAGAGAGACACGGCGAAGAAAGACAATAGCAAAAAACAAAAAGATGGCTTTTAAAGAGGGAGAAAACCTAAATCTAAATTACTACAGCTATAAATTGACCACGTTCATTGGTTGTACAAATGGTTAGTTGTTAGTTCGAGTTTGTTAGTTGGATAATACTACTATCTAGAAAAGTAAGAGAAGTGCAATTGGTGGTGGTGGTGGGAGGGGGGACGAACAACAGAAGCAGTGTGAAAAATGTTACCTCAGCTTTCACAGGTACTGAGTGCGTCGCTTCGCTGTCGCCGGGACTTCCCACATACAAAATCCTCATAGTATCCGTGCCGCCCCGTGCTGTTGCTATCGCGGTGACCACTGACCCGCTTCCGCTGATTCACCCATTCAACTTGGCGTGGCTGCCTCAAGCATCAGATACATTGCTGCACTGGGCTTCTCTTCAACTGCTACCCACGGGCGCCAACTGCTGCAGCTCCGATGAAGATCCACAAGTTTCATTCCGAGGTCTCATTTGGCTGTGCTGCAAGTGCACGAGTACACACGAAGCTCCACTCCGCCCACGGTTTCCTCATCCTTCTGCAACCTGCCCCACTCAACCTGGCACGAGTACTCGGGCTAATAGGTACATCGCTTCGCTGTCAAAAGGGGTCCCAATCCCCGTGCAGTTGCTACCGTGGAATCCGTTCACCACTTCATCGTGCCTCTACCATTGTCTGCAGTTGTCAAAGGTGTCTCACGAGTGCTCTGCGGCAGTCTTATATACTCTTGGGTATGTCACGTGATAAATCAGCTTCGGAAGTTTTCGATTCGTGACGTCATAATCCCGAAGCTACAACTTCGCATCAAGCTGTCTTTTCTTTAACATATAAATCTATTTTTACATTTAAACCTATGATACGCCGTTTGGTGCTTCATATGTAATACAGTGTATTCAAATTGTACTCATTACATAGGTTTACAAATAATAATAAAACGCAATATACTGCTCTGAAAAGTGCTGATAACAGTCTGGAAATTATTTCATAGGGATGACATGGTGGCGAAAATATAAACTGAATTTATTAATTTAATTCAATATGTAAGTCCCGTTACAGGGTGTAAGTGGAGTTTTGCACGCTTGCTATTGACTTTTCTCAGCAAAATTTTTCTGGAGTTTTGCACTATTTCTATTGATTTCTCAGAGCAAGTTAGGGGGTTGCTAGAATTTAGGGGGTGACCCCCCACAGGGGGTCTGATTAAATCACAGATAATATCGCTCAATCAATCTTTCTGTGTCGAAAAATAAATATCAGGAACTACAAGGTGTAGCGAGTTGGTTGATTTGTTGTTGGAAAGATTTTGGCTAGACTAGCTCAGAGCCACTGAAACTATCTTGATCGCTGACCAAGGTCAGTGTTGCCAACTCACGTAGCCTAAAATACAACTTTTCAAATTGTTTCCATCTCGTTAGACCTATATAAATTAAAATTGGCATAAAGATTCTTCGATACCATAAGAAAACACTGTGCGTCGCCATCTCAAAGCACGCTACTTGTCAATGTAGCCAGCGTTTGTTTTATAAAATTCACTCTCTTCAAATTGGTTTCATTGCGTTGAACGTACAAGCACCAAACTTGGCATAAACGTTATTCGACACGATAGAAAAATATGGTATATGTTCTCGTCTCGAAGAATCCCAATTGTCAGCATTGCCAACCTTCTTTTTATAAAAAAATAATATTTATGTGTCTGAGATGTTATTAAGGGCCCCGTCAGGGTTGCCAGACTCCTTCTTTTGCAGCACATGTCCTCGTTTATTCATCTTATCCTCCGGTACTTCCTCTTCCAAATATCTTGAAATATCCGCCATTCTCTAGTGACCAGGTAAAAAAAAATCCGTACTCCTGTGATCCAAGTTTTTAATAAAAAAAATATATTCGTTACCGAAATATCAAGTAAATCGTTCATCATTTGGTAATTATTTCAATTTTAATTAAATTTTATTAGTTGATGGGAAGATACAATAAGAGGGTAAAATTGTGTGTAACTTGTCTGTACAAACTGAAATTTGATAGTAGTTTCTTCATGGGATTTTAAATGAAATTTAGCCATAAGGGATTCTGCCATGATTTTCAGTTTGGTAGGGGTAAAGTCAAAATTGTGATGGTGTAAGTGGAGTTTCGCACGATATTCTATCAATTTTTGACCGTAACAATTTTAAAGTTAGGGGTTCTCTCGAGGAATTGGGGGGGGGCTGACACCTCCAATAGGAGGGCTCTGGTGGAATCACTGGTGGCCATAGTTATCTAGCAATCTTAACTTAGTTTTCATCCATTGGAAAAAAAAAGTCCACAGATGCCCTCCAATTTTAACTTTACTGTCCTCCACTGGTAAAAAGAATGATCTGGTAACCCTGCCTTCGCAATTTTTGTTAGTAGAGTCTTCTTGTCACGAGAGCACTGATCATCATAGTCATCATCAGTGTCTTGATCGTCATCATCGTCTTTTATTTATGTCGTATTGGACAGTACGACAAAAAAGAAAATAATTTTTATATCTTTTACACTATTTGTGGGTTTCACTCTCAAATCTAATACACATTTTTTCTCAATGGACTTTTAAGCAGACGGATTAAGATAGAAGCAGGTTAAACCTCTATTTAGTCCAAACTCCTGTCATCAAATAAAATGGGATAAAAATACACCAGAAAAAATTAACTGAAACTTTGAGTTAAGAAAGCTTTAGAAAATCCAAGTAGCACTTTAGCCTTTTATACTTTAAAACTTGGTTAATTTAAGGAGGCTATCTACTTCAATCATAGTGAATTGGGGCGTATGGACAACGTTGGACATAGAACAAACATCTATGCTGACATTTTTGTGTAAATGGAGCTATTTATGAAACAAATGTCTCTGATATTTCCTTGATATGCATTTGAACTTAGTTTAAGCATTTTGCAACAAATTGCCTCGGCATTCAGAAATTCCTGGAGAGAAATGGACTGCAAAAAAACATTGAACAAAAGTCTATGTTACATAAGCTTCCCATGAGTGAGCATGCATTAAACATTACGTTGAATTTATGGAACAAAAGCCTATGTTCCATCATACCACGTCACCCCATACTGCAGACAAGATTCAACTTCCTTGTCGTTTTTCTCCATATGTGCAAAATGTAACATAGACGTTTGTTCGCGCATATACTTCACCTGTTTCCTAATGTAAAATTAAGAAGAAACTGCTGAAATAGACCGAGAAAACTCTTTCATGTGAAATTTAAATATACTTTCAGTCAATTTGGGACTGAAACTTAGCTAAGAAATAAACGGTTCAAGGTACGATTCCAGGTGAGTTCTCAAGATTATTCGATGTTGACCGGGCATCATGAGGACAATTGGTGAGGTTCTTATCAAAGAAGTAACGAACTCTGACAACAGATGGTAGTCGTTACGCTGATTATGCAGCACCTAATTAATTTAACGTCATAGTTTCAGGCCAAGGTTCAATTTTATTTCACAGAGCCAAGGAATTTACTTCTTTTAGTTCGATGTTCCAATGGCGTGGAGAAATGCAAGTATATTAATCACCAGTTCATTATACGTAACTTCCTGTTAAAGAAAGAATGAAGCAAATGTTTCCCCACAAACATTTACTTCCTGTAAGATTTACTTCCATCCCATTTCCCACAACATAAATGGCGATAATAATTGGTTAACTTTTGTTTGGATCTCATTTTATGAAAGTGTGATGGGAAAACACCTACGTGGTATTTGTAACGGACTCATTAAAACTAGCCAGTAGTAAAGATCGCCAGTTTGCAAGAGTCATTGCTCCTCTTTTTCCTCCTCTTCCAATCTTTACAACTAGAGGGGGTAAAGAATCTGGTAATCCATGACCTTTGACCCTGAACGTAGTTTAGAAGAACTGAAGTAGAAGGGAATTGGTTAAAGGTTTTTGGACAGCAGAATGGTAGCGCATTCAGGATTTAAAGTTGCATTTCCCGATTTTACACCCCATCAACCCTGATCGATTGCCTCCCCTAAAAGCCCAGCAAAAGTTTCTCTCTTATACTCGATCGTTCGCTCAGTGCTTTTATGTATCGGATGTTTCGTTAGCTCAAGATATCCAGTAATTATTTCTCTCAACGTAAAGGCGGGGGGAGAGGTCCGGAAGATTATGGTTCAGATCAAATGGAATTAGTACATACGTTATTAGTACGTACGTGGGTTGGTTAGCCTCCTCCCTATCTTGTGTGGAATTAAGAGCAAGAGAAACACCTCAAATAAAATAAATTGTATGATCGTACGAGCGCTTCCGTACATACATTACACCTCTTTCGTTTGGATATTGAATAATTCTTTTCTGTACCGAATGGATTTCTATGTTTTATTGTACATTCATACAATCTGTTATTCTCTCTATTATTCTCACAGGAGGGTGCTTCAATCGTAATATTATTACAAGGTACGGTTAGAATGGATGCCCCAGGATACAAAGTATATTTTAATCTTCAAATTGCTATGTAAAATGGAAATCAATATCCAGTAGTCTGAGTTAAAATGTTTGCTTAAAATGTTATTATTTTTCCATTTTTAGCTAAGTTTTTACTAAAATTACAGAAGGCGACTCCTTTAAATTTAATATATCTTATTTAGATTTTGAAGGATGCTGATTTCAAAATTAAAGTCATTTTTTCATTTTAAATTCCAAATCCAAAATGGCTACAGGGTAAAATATCTTATTTTTGAAACAATACTCTTTTTCCCCACAAACAAACACCTGGTAGCTATTTCGCAACCCACAAACGCTTATCGAACTAAAAAAAATAACTGTATTATTTAAAAAGAAATGAAAAAAAAAAACACAGTCCAAAACGTCTTAATTTATAAAATAACGTCGATCCTCGTAAGATTTTTATATTTAGTGATTTTTAATTTTGCTGGCAGTAGCACAAAACGGCTTTGTTTAAAATATTTAAAACTCATGAAATAACAGAAACATCCGACAAATTTGTCAAGTAGACTTGTTTCTTTCAATGGCGTTAAAAAGTATTAAATAAAGTAAAATTAGGATTTAGGCTGCTATAATTTCAGCTGTGAAAACAACCTGGTTCTCATATGATTTGTAATTCAAAGGTTTCCCTCCATATTATTTTAACTTCGATGACTCATTTTGTATAAATAAACTAATAGATCTCTGATTTAAAATATTTCAACCAGAGAAGATTGTTTCTCTCTTCATGACCTTTTTAGCTTGAATTTTAATTTTATTTATGGTCTTCCTTTCTTAGCTGAAATTTGTATCCTTAACTCCTAAGTTTCTAAATTTTATTTTCATTTTAGAAAAACAATATACTTTTTTTTAGTTTAATATATATTTTGCCAGCTAAAATAAGTAACGATTCTGTTACAAGAAACATAATAACGATCCAGTTCCGTTAATAATAATCCTGAGTGTACTATATTAAAGTCAACATTGATATAGTTAAATTAAAACTCAAATAGAGATAAAGATATAATGAGTCCGAAGTAGCATTGAAACTCGATAGAAAAGAACTTATATCTATCCGGATCTGAGTGGTCACGCTCACTATCTTCGACTCAAGGGGTTCCGGATTCGAGTTTCGAAAAGGGACACAAAAAATTCAGGCCTACTTTAAACTGTAGGTCCTGCTCTCAAAAAGTCTTCTTTATCTAATAGAAGACAATGGGAAACCACCATTGGTTCACTTTTCCCCAAAAAAACTTTTGTTTAGGTCTGTACCCTCACACAACATCCATCCTCATCCTCATTTCCGTCGTAGTAATCATCCTCGTGACGTTTAAAATACTAGTTGTATATAATATTGAAAATTTCAAGCTAAAATTTCAGCTGGTCAAATATCTAATATTAGAAACCACATTTTTTTTACAGTGTACTTGATTAGAATCGGGTATAACATTCTGTATCTGTGTAGCGAGGGAAAAGTAAAGTATCTGGGTGGATGGTTGAGTGGGATTGAGGTTGGGCATCGTTACTATACTTAATGTATTCCATTTTTGAGCGAAAACAAAGAAAATCATCTGAGAAATAATTTATTTAAACAAAAATTTAGTAGGCCCTACTTTCAACCTTAGAATAAGAACATCGCTAAATCAAATGCCATTGACATCAGGGAAATATCAGACATCTCTCTCTTCATGAATTTCTCTTTGCCGTGTTCATTCATTCATTTTTTTTTGAAACCAGAAAAAAATATGTGCCGTCATCCAGTATCGACATTTTCCTTTCTTCGTTAACGACATCCCATCTGGAATTTTTGAACTCTTCAGTCAATTTGAACGCAAAAATATGGAGTACATCGATTTAATGTTACGACAACGATGCCATGTTTCTCTTCTAATACATGAATATGAAACGAATCTACCTTACTTCCACAACATTTATTATAGGTAAACTTACTAACCCCCTACCATTCCCTCCTCCTTTTCCAAGGGGTAGTTTTATCGAGATTTCCCCCTCCCTTCCTTTTATTCCCACGTAGCATATTTAGGCTTCAATCTAATGCATAGGCAAGAAGATGAGGCACGTCCAAAGCTTCTCATCGCTCATTCCTTCACCGTGTGAACGACCTGCTTAACCTAAATAGCAGCACGATACCTCACTTGAACCTTTCTTGTCCAATAATTCGCTTGTGGAAGAAAAAAGGCACAACACTCAGTGTTGCCAGCCACAGAAAGAAAAAAATATTTAAAATTTACAAGAATTCACTGAGCAATATTCGGAAAACATACATTTTAATCAATTGTAAATTTAACGTATTTGCGCTAGCCACTTTCAGCTTTTGGGCTAATCAAATAAAGGAGATAGGGGTGCCCAAAGTGGCCATATTCAGGAAACTCCATCTTAATGATCCGCCACTGAAACGTGGGCTAGCCGAGATTTTCCTTGGGCCAGTTAGTACTCAATTTGGGCTGGTTGGGCTAGCCACTTCCAGCTTTTGGGCTAGTCAAATAAAGGAGATAGGGGTGTCCAAAGTTTGGGGTGATAACTTCACGCTAGCCCCCCAAATGTTTGGGCTAGCCGAGATTTCACTTGGGATGGGTAGAACTCTTTTGGGCTGGGTGGGCTAGCAACTTTTAGCTTTTGGGCTAGTCAAATAAAGGAGATAGGTGTGTCCAAAGTTTGGGGGGCTAACTTCACGCTAGCCCCCCAAATGTTTGGGCTAGCCGAGATTTCACTTGGGCTGGGTAGAACTCATTTTGGGCTGG
>JAGDQP010001428.1:105888-123049 GCA_022664845.1 Lepisma saccharinum | reverse complement strand
ATATATATATATATATATATATATATATATATATATATATGAAAAATAAGTGAAAAGAAGAACTCATACAGAAGTAGAAGTAGACTTGTACTAGGAAACATATATCCTTGAAACTGCTGTTTGGATGCAATTATTGTTTACCGTTTATACCGTGATTTTGAGTTTCTAATATAACATATGGATAGGGAAACTATATACAGTGGGTAAAAAAGTATTTGGATAAGTTCAACAAAGAGGAAATCAAATTGTATCACACGTAAAACATGGCCCATATCGAAATCTCTTGTCCTTTTGTGATAATTTGCATGCCCTAGATAGAATACGGTACTATAGAAATAACTAACACTCGATACACCTGTAAGGTAACAGGCAACGAAAGAGTGACGACAACGTAAATTCATCACAGGAAAGTATTTGGTGTAGAATGCTACTCTCGAAAGAAATGTACTAGGTATTCTTTTGTGTACAAGAGTAGACTACGTAGTATTGAAGCAACCCATACCGCGTCAGGCAAGCAAAGCTTTACCGTTGGATACATCATAAAGAAACATAAAACAGAGCAATTATTGCGGAATAGAATCCGTTCTGGCCAACCAAGAAAACTAACTCCCCGGAATAAAACCTACATTCTTCACTCTGTGAACAAAACCCAAAGAATTAGTGATAAAGATTTGGCTACTTCAATCGCCTAGAATATGTAAGTTAATGTTAGAAATTCATTGAACAACCAAAAATTCATTGCAAAAATTGGGATTTAGAAGATTTGTATCCAGGGCATCAATACTGGACACTCCATTAGTAATTACACAACCCCAAATCATAACAGACCCTCCAACATTTTTACCAGTTGAAGCAATGTTCTTCTTTCTGAACGCTTCATTCTTCTTTCTCCACACGTCTTAATATCCATCACTACAATACAAGTTTATCAGTCTCATTCTAGAAAAAAAAAAAAAACTTTTTCCAAAATTCCAGGCACTTATATTGATATTTCTTGGAAAATTAGAACTTCTTCTTTCTGCTTTCTTCTGATATCTATGTTTAGTTTGTGGCTACACATGTTCTGAATCCCATTTTTTTAAAACACATCTACACGTCTGTAACATTAACTTGCATATCCTAGGCAAGTGAAGTAACCAAATCTTTAACATTAATTCTTTGGGTTTTGTTCACAGATTGAAGAATGTAAGGTTCATTCCGGTGTGGTGTGGACAACACTACACCGGGCAGTTAGTTTTCTTGGTTGACCAGAACGGATTCCCAATAATTGCTCTGTTTCATGTTTCTTTATGATGTATCCAACGGTAGAGCATGGCTTTCCAACAAACTTGGCTATGTCTCAGTACCTTTTACCTTCCACGCGTAATTTGAAATTAAAGTGAGTAGTTCCAATGTTATTCAACTCAATTTGTTCCCCATACTGCTTCTTTATGCCTGACACTGTGTACATTGCTTCAATACACCACGCAGAGTGCTCTTGTTCATAAAAGAATACCTAGAATATTTGTTTCGAGAGTAGTATGGAGCTATCCAAATACTTTTTTTTTGCGATGAATTTACGTAGTTGTCACTTTCCGTTGCCTGTTATCTTACGAGTGTATCGAGTAATAGTTATTTCTATAGCATTCTACCTAAGGTATCCAAATTATCATAAAAGGTAAGAGATTTCGAAATAGGCCACGTTTTGCGTGTGATACAGTCTGTTTTTCCTCTTTATTGAACTTGTCCGCTGTAGGTAAGACAGAAGCTTCTTGAACCATGCCTGTCGAGTTCCAGAACCGAGAATTAAAAAAGAAAAAGAATATTTGTCCAATAAAGTAGTAACGCGGCGGAAGGGTGAGCCGGACAGAATGAGAACACATTTGGAAAAGCTGAGAAAATCCTCTGCATAGAATAGCATTAGTTTATGTTATTTCCAAAGTTCATTTTCTACTGACAGCAGACACTTTGTTCTTAATAATTAGATCATAAAATGGTTTAGTGAACATTTTTTAACGTTATACAAACATAGTTAGATTCTGTAATAGCTGGGCCTGAGGAAGTTTTCATAATGACTATATGTATACTATTATTTTATTATGGATATAATATATTTTACCTAGACCCTTATCTGGCAACAAAACAGACATCTCAATGGGCCCCTCTAAAGTTACACAGAAATTGGCGCCCTTGCTAGTAGTTGACCCCATTACCAAATATTTGTTCCTGTGAAGCCATGCACTACGTGGAAATGCTAGTCATTATATTTTTGCGTCTTAAAGGTAAGAATGGCTATGTTAGAAATCTAAAAATTCTATTTGCCCCAATTCTAATTAAATGGGCACTGTGCAAAAAATGGCGTACCAGTGAAATTGCCCCCCTTCCACTAATAGCAATAACTGGTATGGTAATCATACATCCTAAGGAGTCTATAAACATCCTTCTAATTGTTAAAGAAGGAAAATTCAGGGATGCACTCGTAAATTTTCCAATACCGGCCGGAACGTTTCAATTTTTACCATATGTCTTACCAATAACTGTGAAGTGAGGAATAGGCATAACACAAAATTGTAAATATTGACAAGATATAGAATACTTTATCAACTAATTTGAAAAGCTTAATATTTAGAAACTGAATAAGAAGCATTTAAAGATATGCCATTGTACAAAACCTTTTATTTTACTCCAAATGTTAATGTGTTACAAAAACTTATCAAGTGGATTAAAATCCTCCAATTAGTTGGTTTTGCTTGTCTTGTTCTGGTGTCATCTGCAGTTCGGTGTTTTCGCAGCCACGTTTTTACATATGGATCTGGATTTCAGTCTCTCAAGTTTGGGCCGCGCAATTTTGCAACCATTAAACTTGACACATGTGGCACTGTCAGTCTCGTACGTGTAGGGGTAATGATAAGATTCATTAGACTGTTAAAGTGTCAATATTTTTTTGTAAAATGGAACATTTTTCTCCTAAAATTTAGTGCCGGAATGGCTTTCCGATAGTAGTACACCCCTGAGGAAAACCCTATAATAATTACATTATAGCAATAAATAACTGGAAGAAAATTGAAGTATCAAAATCTTAGCTTATCTGCTTAGATTTTGATAGGTTAAATTTGTAACTTAACGAAGTCTTCTTGAAATTATCACCGTAACCACGACCAATAACAAAGATGACGTGTTTCGTGTGCAGAAGTTAGAAAAGTCATTACTCGAGACAAGTTAATTAAAACAGGCTGACAAGGCTATTAGATTTAACTTTACTGTAAATACATACAGCAAGCTTTACAGTTTCGATGTTCTAACAACACCTTCCTCAGATAAATTACTAAGCCACTAATCAACATTATCAGTTTCTTAATAAGCACCAGAAGGCCAAGAGATCCTTTCTACGTCTTCCGTTAATTACATCCCAGAAATCGTTTACTTTCTAAAAATAAACAAATGTCAAAAAATCACAATCCTTTGCTCACAGGCCACAATCCTACTCAACTAAAACTCTATAACAAACTTGCAACAGCAAACTACATATCTAAAAAGGAAACTGAATCGAAACGCAAAAATATTTTAGATAAATAAATACGTAATAATAAATAAACCACAAATATATAAAAATAACTAATAAATAAATAAAAAGGGAAACTTATAACAAGGGGGTTGCAGAACAGTCCTTATTTATTTGGAATACTTTCTCCTCTCTTCTCTTCCCAGTATACTGATGTGATTGGCGGAAAATTTGGAGATGATTTTTGATAACGGTATGTTTTGAGGGTTCGTAGATAGGATGTGTGCTACATGTATGTCACATTGGGCGATTGTCAGAGGTGCCAGGGAACTCCCATGTCAAATCGAACACTGATTAAAACTATTCATTATAACACAGCTTAACAGAAGGAAACTTAATTCTTGCTGTGTTTCAAAAAATTGCGATTTAAGATTTAGAGCCAGCAACCGATCGTGCAAGAAGATTAAATTTTTGAATACTGCCAACTTCGATTCCATAAAAGTATGAAACTGCTCTAAGAACATGGATGCCTATTGCCTTATGGGATTAAGATCTTTATTTAGAACACTTTATATTTAAAAGAAATGTAATAATTTCAAAGAAAGTTTGAAGGACTTCTTCTAAACGAGTGTTTTTAATGATGAGAAACTACTCGCATGCCATCTTTTGGCAGAAAGAACACAACACTTGGAAAGACGTTGGACAGTTTCGGTTTTATACCAGTTAATTCAATTTCGACTTTTTTCCATGAACGTTTGGAATAATGTCGAAAAGTTTACTACTGTCATGCCATCTTTTGGCAGAAAGAACACACTACTTGGAAAGACGTTGGAGAGTGACTTTACTTTCGGTTTTATTTGAGTTAAACCACTTTCGACTTTATTCCATGAACGTTCGGAATAACGTCGAAAAGTCTAAATTACCATCAGAACTCGATAGTGCAACACTGTAAACGTTATAATTATATATAAATGACGATTGTAAGTTAATTGATCAAAGAGTGATTTTCCTGAATCGAATCTGTACTGTGATTTTTTTAAAGTTACTTCTGTGACGTAGTTTTCGGCTTTATTCCAATCGATGTTATTCCATTCGATGCTATTCCGCGACCCAGTTAACGCATTTCGGTTTAATTCCAATCGAACTTGTTCTTTTCGGTGTTATTCCAATCGGCCTTACTCCATTCGGCTTTATTCCAATCGATGCATTTCCTTTCGGTGTTATTCCAATCGGCATTATTCATTTCGGCTTTATTCCGATCGGAGTATTTCAGTTCGGTGTTATTCCAATCGATCTATTTCCCTTCGGTGTTATTCCAATCGGTCTTATTCCATTCGGCTTTATTCCAATCGATGTATTTCTTTTCGGTGTTATTCCAATCGACCTGTTTCCTTTCGACTTTATTCCAATCGGTCTTATTCATTTCGGTGTTATTCCAATGCGATGCGACGCGATCGCTCATCGTTAGCGATTTTTTCGGACTTATTCCAATTCGGCCTTATTCTTTTCGATGTTATTCTGCGACCCCGGAAGAGAAAATGGCGATCATCTATGTGGACTAAATAATGTGGTGGTTATGTTGGAAATTCTGCAAGAATTGTGCAATTCTAGAAAAAAGGATGACAATTTTTCCTTGTAATTTACACATGCGCCAAAGTGATTTTTTAGGTAGGGCCCAAAGATCAAGGCCGCCATTTAATTATACAAATATACATTAGAGTGGGTCAAATGTCTTTTGATTTGAAACCTGACATGCAAATGTGAAATTTATTAACGGGAGATAGTAGTAAAGAGGATGCGCAACATTAAGGGTACATGGCTGTCATCTTGAAATGCGTCATTTTGAAATCCGCCATCTTGAATGTAAATTCAAAATATGAAATGAGAAGGAAGACATGTCACATATCAAATAACACCGGCGTGAGCTCAGGAATCCAAATGTGTAATTGTTTATATATATATATATTATGGTTTGCAACATAAGCAAACAAAAGTTAAAAAGCATCTAAAGTTTTACAAAAGTTTTCATCTGCACCAACGGAATCTCTTATTTTTGCTAAGAGCTCTGACAAAGGAACAACAGATAGAAATCATCCAATATCTGGGGAACGCATTTCCAAAGACATTACAGAGAATAACAGACAACATCCAGAAGGACATCCAGTATCGTACAGCACGGTCTCTTGCCAAATTGCAAGAAACTGGCAATGTGGAAGATGTAGGGCACGTAGTGGGCAACTAAAGACTGGCGTCAATAAGGAGATAGCAACTACTGTTCTAGCATCGTTTTAAAAGAGCCCCATACGCAGTTGTCATCTTTCACTGAAAACTAACATATAACTGTAAACCTATAATTGTTTCAGGCTGTATTATTACAAATGAAACATTACTCAACAGGAGGTACAAAAGGAAATTAATTATAACATTTCATTTGTTTGTGTTTCATTTAATTTTGTATTAAAATTGTACTTCATCGATGTTTTTTACTTTGACACAGCAAACTGCTTTGGTCCTATCTGACACGTTAGAAAGAAAACGACAAGAGGTATTAGAGATTTAAACTTTAAAATAAAGGTAAAACCAATATCGTGTAACAAACCACACTAAATGTCAGTTTCAATGCCGTCAAAGTCATCATCACTACTGTCAACACAAGTAGAAAGTTCGTAATGTTCACTTCCATTTTCACAGTCAGTACACCTGTAAAGCATTGTATATTGCATCCGTGAACTTTTGCACTTGTCAACAAGTGGTGCTGCATTTTTTGCAAGAACAGCTGAAATACCCTACATACAAGAGCTGCTTCAGGAAGAGTTAGTTGTCCATGTTGGCTCCCAACTTGCCTTTTCATTTCTGTGCCAGCCCTATCAGGTAAGATAGGTTGTTTAACCAAACACTGTCCCCAGCAATAGTCAGCTTGATAAGCACACCTCGGGACATGTTGAAATAAAGCTGTTTTGGTTGGTGGTATTCTTTCCATGGAACGTCCTTTCTTTCTAAAGAGTTCTTTCCTACACTCGTTAACTGAGCTGTGACAAGATGACTTATCATACATCAAAACAACAAATTTTTCAACGTCGTCCATAAACATATCAATTTCTGCAGGTTGCTGGGACAAAATCTGGAATGTCTGCGTGATATCCGGGAGATTTTTGTATGTTTGCCAAGCTTTTTTTTTTTTTGCCTTAACCAGCAAACGAGGAAGTTGTGTCACAACCAGACAGTGCATGAAAAAATGGAAGGGAAGTAGCTTTATTGATTCCAAGCTTGGTAAGCAGTAGATGAATTGAGATGTATTCAGAATTCTTCCCTGTGCCAAATGCATTCCATAAGAAGTCTGCTTTCAGTTTATTAAATGTTGCCAAAGAAAGCACCACAACATCAGTGTCCACTGTCCGAATGATGACAGATTTGTGTCCAGCTTGACACGCATCCTTTGCATGAAACAAAATTCTTGTATCCACTTCCTCTTGGCTGCATGGATGGAGATTTTCATGGGTGCATAATGGTGTATTGCATAATATCGCTTCTTCTGTCGTAGTCATCACTTCTTTGCCGACTCGAGATACGAGTTTAGCTGCAAGTAGATTAGAAAGTTCTTTTTTGTTCTCATCATTGCACAAAAAGTTCTTCCAATTTCTAGGCACAGGCGTATTACCCAAAACTTTTCGTCTTAAGCCAGTACCTCTAAACATCCTGGTTTCAGCTTTCAAACTGTCAGATATGTAGTCATACCAGACAATGTCAATTCTGTTTAACTATCCCATTCGTGAAGAACTATGCTGGCAAATCTCTCTGCGTACTCATCAAAAGTCTTGGCATCTCCAGGAGGACTAAGGCTGGGCCATCCAGTATGGCACATGCCGAAGGTTTGTCACTCGGATAGTCACACAAAGTTCTGAAAGACTGAAGAAGATCGGATTTCTTAGTTTTTCGAAGGCGCCCACAGTCTGACAAAGAAGGAGGAAACGGCTGGTTTTCATGTCTAAAAAAATCGTCAAGATCAGAACCTTGCTGCTGGCACCCGATACATAATTTAGAGAAGAGGCAGGCATCATTTCTTGCGCTTCTCATCGCCAATTGGGATTTGCTTTTGGCAGGAGTTTTTGTTTTGAATAATCTTACTTGATTGCGTTTGATTGGTTTTTCAGTTGATAGTACTTGCTGTTCAAGTCTGTCGTTGACAAATTCCTTAAATTGATGCATTCCAAGGTCTCTTATTTCTCTTAAATCCGCGATTCCCGTTTGAGAGACAATGACTTTATTATGTACATTTCGGAGGTCTTGGCTGCTGTCTTCAAATGGATTGCCTAAATCTTCAATAGTGTTTATCAGTTTTTACGCGTGTAAAAAAATAAAGACTGGGTTTTTAATGAGCATTCACTGTGTTCCTTTGAGGTTGTGTTAGGTTTTCTAAACCCTTCTTCGAATTGCTGTATCAATCTTTCTACTTCAGTACCAGGACCTTGCTATCTCAAAGCATCTGGGTTTTCTCTTAATCCCACTGCACCTCCATCCCCCTTAACGTGAGCATTACACTGTTCATACGCTTGGTCTAATGCCATTGCAGAAAATAATAGCAGTAAACTTCCCGGTAATAGCAGTAAACTTTCCTGCCTCATAAATTCTGGGATGCATCTCTGGCAGATTTTTCATGTCACGCAAATGCGCTGGAAGCCACCTGGCATAGTTTTGGTGGTTAAATGAAAAGAACCAAGGAGCCAATCTTGTCAGACAGTTCACATAGAGATCAAAGTTGGAACTTCGGATTGATGTCAAGAATTCCAAAAGCAAGTCCTCTAGTTTCATCACTGTACTCCAATATACAAAATTTGGAATTCTTCCATAATTGACTTTACACCATTCCTCAAACAGAAGAGGCTCACCAGTACCATATTTTTCTTCATGCTCATTAATATATTGAGTATAAGCTTGTTTTCTCAAGTCAAATAGGGCACATAATGTCACCTGATGTGCATACCTAGTCCTTGTAATATGATGCATTTTGATATAAGATTGAGATCTACCAGAAAACGTCAATCCAGCCTCAGTGAAACATTCAACCCATCCACTTCCATCTAAAAGATCACCGAGTACATTCATGATAGCCTTCTCCAGATGTAGGCCCCCGATCATCACAACATGCCTGTCTTCACCAAACTTTTCAGGAGATGTGAACTGAATACGTTTTGCAATAGCATACACAGGAGAGTAGGATGGGGTCACTTGAGCTCGTTTTAGGCACTTTTTGGCTCAAATCTTGGAACCAGATTTGGTTACTTTTTGGAACTAGATATGGATACTTTTTCTTTTCTTTTACGACCCTTATTTTTAGTTGTAAAAAAAGAGTAGTAGTATTTTGTAAAAGAGTATGAGCACTTTTCCCAGCCTCTATTTAATATAGCAGAGATACATATAGACACACACTATTTAACATAGCAGATAGGCTACCCCGTGAACGTATTTAACATAAAAATTAACCCTATTTTCCAACCTCTATTTATGAAAGACTACGGCACTTTTTATCAACCCCTATTTAACACAGGTTACTGTATAACCAGGGTCTGATAGCCCCAACTACCTAATTCCGAAGTTTGGTAAAGATGGAACAAATATTTGGCAATTAGCCCCCATATCTCCGAAACGGCTGAAAATATTTAAAAAATAAATTGAAAAACACCCCCAATTTGGCAACCCCCTGTCGTTTTTCATCATAATCTACCTTAGTCCGAAGTTTCGTAAAGATGGGCCAAAAATTTGGCAATAGAACCACATTAGGCCTAATATCTCCAAAACGGCTGAAAATATCGAAAAAAATAAATCGAAAAACACCCCCAATATGGCAACCCCCTTTTCATCATAATCTACCTAATTCCGAAGTTCCGTAAATTTGGGACTAAAATTTGGTCAGTTAGGAACCATGATCCAGAGTAAAATACTATGAGCCATATTGTAGAACTCTTAAGGGAAAGAGGTACAGTTAGACAGCGTGCTAACATTTTTGGTCATATTACAAAAACAAGTAAGTCAATTTAGAAAAGCCCTAATACGGAAGTGGCTAAAGAATGTCTCCTTCATATAAAATTGTAATGGCAATTTTAGGATCAAAACTAAAGTTATGGCATAATTTTAAATGTAGATGTTATTGACGCCATACATTTTAAATGGGAGAGAAATATGGAGAAGAAAAATATTTATTTTTTTCGTGTAAAACGTATCTTATTTTTAAAAAACGTTGACAGGGAACTTCTTTTAAGTATCCTCTTTCATTTTTTTATCTTTTCCCTCCGTCCTATGTACCAATTCTTTGTGAGGCTATTAAAAATGAAATTCCTATAGTAATATATGGGTTTTTAAGTTGTACATACCAGCCTCCAGATGCTCAGATTAACGGTTGAGTTTTATTTCCCTTCTTTCTTTCTTTTTTCCTTGGTGTCCAGAGGAAGAAGGAAGGTATAAGGGCAGGTATAGACTATAGACTGCCGGTGTTATGTGACATTGGATGGAAGGGGGACTCAAAACAGGCTTTCTTCATGTTTGAAATGTTACCGACGTTTCTATTTTTCCCCCTCACGAGAGAAAGGTCGACATGAAACCAATGTTATGTTTTTGTCTACAGGATTGGGGCCTTTTAAATACCCGTACTATTTTGACGTAGAACTTTAAAGGAAACAAAAAATTGAAGCCAATTACTCGCTTGATTGAATTGAATGTCAGATTAGGAAGCCGAACTTAGCTTTGGGAAACTTTTTTTTTATGCGGGAATACAAATGATCAAAACAAAAACCTATAATAACGCAAGCAATTTCTGAACCTGGGACGTACAGAAATAATATATTTCTTTATTTGTCTGCAAATACAACCACATTTCGGTCATTTTACACTGGATATATTTGACAATTATGGGAAGGATTTTATAAGTGTCAATCGTCCCTGGCCTTATCCAAGGTACCATCCAGCATTTGCCTTATGTAGACAAGGAAGGCAGGTACCGGGAATAGAACCCTGGACTACCCAATTACACATTACAAGGCGAGCATTCTACTGACTTCTGTCTCGTCGATTATATTATGGTCACAAGCAGCAATTACCTGTTAGAAGTGTGTGTGTGGGGAGGGGGAGGATAGCATTTGGAAATTTGTATCAGTGTAAAGTGTGTTTGATGGACGTTTCAGTAGAGTTCTAAAAGCATGATTGCATAAATAGCAACTCTTGTTCAATTATATTTTGTTTGCTATTCTGTATTATTGTCAAATGAATCAGATTAACTAAAAAGCACTTCATACATACGAAACACTGTTGGATGGACAACGGTAATTGTTGATGGTGGTTGGAGTCAGGGGTTACATGGCCATCGCTTTTCCGCCAAGTCAGAGTGTGCTGTAATTGTAGGTTACTACACAAAAAAAATACTGTATGTGGGTGTTCGTAATAAGTTTTGTGCCGTATGTACGAGGGCAGCCAATAAGGAAATTAATTCGGAGCTACATAAATGTTTTAAGAACTGGGATGGTCCTTCTACAGCTATGGAGGCGGACATAATTGTAGAAGGATTTCGATTCTGTGAAAAGGAGTATGGACTTCGAATATTGGAATTTGTAGGGGATGGTGATTCCATCGTGCATTCGGCTTTTCTGAGTTCTATGCATTATGGATATAGAATCAGGAAAATCGATTGTGCAAACCACGTCGTGAAAAATCTCACCAAGAACCTCTATGAATTGTCCAAAGGTTCGAACTCCAAACTCCTTAGTGGGCACCGAATTAAACATCTTTCCCGCTGTGCTCGTCTTGTTATTTCTAAGCATAAAGGAAATAAGGATAACCTAATTGTTGAAGTCAGGAATGTTCCTGATCATGTGTTTGCAAATCATGTTCAGTGCAATCCTCAATTCTGCAAGCACACTGGGAAAAAAATTCGTCCACTTCTGCTTGAACAACTTCCACCTGGACTCTTAGTAAGTATTCGGCAAGCGATGAGTCGTGTTATTGGTACGGCAGAATCGCTGGCAAGAAACTGTACTTCGAATCTTGCAGAATCGTACATGGCACAGGTGGGGAAATTTGTTGGTGGCAAGCAAATAAATCGTTCCCAACAAGGTTCGTACACTCGTAGATGCCATGCTGCAGCACTTAGTTTTCAGAATGGAGGTATGTGGCATGCACGAGTGTGGAAGTCAATTACCACAAGAAGTCCTAACTTAGTGGTGAAGTGTCTGTGCTCTCAGAAAATGAAGCGGCAGGCGAAGTGCAGGCAGAGGTTGTTTCAGAACAGAGTTGCCAGTAAGAACTGCTTCAGATCAGACATGGATAAACCTGAGGGAAACAAGCATTACGGTCCAAATGCAATTCAACCCAATATTTCCAGTGAAGAACTGGAACTATCCACGGAAGAATTTATGAGAACTCAGGTGAATATACCAGCAGATCAGACAGAGAAAATTGAGGAACTTACCCGCGATCGCTGCGATGAGATTGATCGCAGAACATGGGAAAGTGAAAGGGGAAAAAGAATCACAGCCTCAAATTTCGGTATGATCTGCAAAATGAAAACTTCTGCTATGCAATATGGCTTGTTTCATGAAGCCGAAGCAATAGCAGAGTATGAGAAAGTGAGTTCTTTGTCAGTGAGACAGTGTGGCTTGATCATTGACAAAGAACATAATTTTCTTGCTGCTACTCCAGATGGACTTATTAACGATGACGGTGTTCTAGAGGTAGAATGTCCTTACAATGCGAAGGACATGAGACCTCTAGACGCTGCACGGAATCTGAAGCAGTTTTTCTGTACAGTTCATTCAAGTCATCAGCTGCAGCTAAGGCATTCTCACAATTATTTCTATCAAGTGCAGGGACAACTGCGAATCACAGGGAGAAATTGGTGTGATTTCGTCGTGTGGACCGCACAGGGGATCTCAATAGAAAGAATTGTGAGAGATCACTCGTCCTGGACAAACAAAATGCTACCTAAACTTCATCGTTTCTACCATTGTTGTGTTACCTGAACTTGCGAATCCCCGGTATACTAAAGGAGGGATTCGTGAACCAAGCTAGGCCTACATCTTGGAAGCCCAGAAGAACCTTCCAGAAAAGAAGGGAAGGAAAAGAAAAACAGACAGCATGGAGAAACATGAAAATTATATTAGGTTCACTTTTCAGTTATTACTTGTTACACATTAGCATTGCTTTTATTCTAAATTGGAACATTTGGTTTAATTCTATATTAAAACAATTAAATTCATTTTAATTTGAAGCGAATCAACTGGCTTGCATGTCTAAAAAAAATGCTTCCTTGGTATTTCCTCCGCTGAATGCAAACTACGGTTATAGATTGCATTCAGTGAAAATATACACCCAGAAAATATCTTGAGATTGTAAACCAATTTGCTTTAGTTTATAATGAAATCAATAAGATAAGATAAAATGAATAATATGGGCGGTAACAGCACTAAGAATGAAATCAATGTGAACGAGTAACAAGCAATAACTGAATAAATAAATGACTTTTAACTTGTACACATCGATATACTCTTGCAGCTACGATATTCTTTTCTGTATTTATCAAAAAGCATGTTCATTAAGCATAACAATTTGTTTATTTATATTTGCGTGCTCGAGAAAGGAAGTCTACTTCAGAAATTTGCAAAGTTTATGTACAGTACATAAGTTGTGGACAGAGAACACAAACATTCCTATTTCAGTAATCTTGATTCTAATATTATAACAACAAGAAGTAGCAGTTATGGATCCTAATTTCCCTTCGTATATTGTCGAGCTGATGTATGCACCACACACACACACACACACAATATATATATATAGGAAGTTCTAAAATTTACACAACATTTTCCTTCAAGACGTACATTTTCGATAAATAAAGGCTTTCACTTTAGCTCGTAAACTAAGAGTTTCATTTCAACTGGTAATTTTTATCGCTATCCTATCAGCCTTACAGAGAGGTTAATAAAGAAAGTCAGCTAATAGCTGCAAGAGTAACCCGTGTAAGACAGCTTATTGCATATGCCCTCGTACACATACAAACTTCTCTGCCTCAATATAAGGTGAGGTACATTATATTCATTTTTTTACCAATCGTACTTTTTTTTAGACACAAAAGTATTCCTCATACTTGTGCGTGAGAAAGGTACTACCTACTTTCAGAAACAATGGGCATTATTATTATTATTATTATTATTATTATTATTATTATTATTATTATTATTATTATTATTATTATTATTGTGTTCAGTGAATAGGTAAAGTTTCGTACAAGCTATTTGAAGTGTTCATTTCCAAACGGGTCCTTGACCAAACGCCTTAAATGTTGGGAAATTAAAAAAAAAAACTTGTTATACCTTCATATTTTTCAAAGCTATCCTACAAATGAATGGGAATGAAATATTTTTCAAAGCTATCTTGGGAATGAAATATCCTACAAATTGGGAGATGTATTAGTTTACCAATATTTTACCTTCTTGCAAAACGATATTGCAAAAGATGTAAATATATACAATATTTACTGTTAGTTATTCCTATTCTACTCTTATGTAATTGGGAGTTTCTTGGGCATACAGAATATATGGAATTGTGTTAATTTTTAGTAAAGCTCATTTATAGTTTTATTTTTCTTAAAATCTTGGTGACCTAAAATAATACATGAATGACAGAGTTGTAATTTTGTTGTCAACATTTTTATATCAATCTAAAATGGCACTATGCTTATTATACAAACTGTTAACTTCAAATTAATGTCTCCTGGTATCTATATGTGCTCCTGACAATAACTTTATATTGGTGTTATCATTATTTAGAGTAGCAGATAACCCTTCTGCTTAATATGTGATGCTTCTGGCGCTCTCTTAAGTGTTATAACTTGGAATGCACAAACGATTACTCTTTAATATGTTAACAAGTGTGAGTAAAGCAATTACTCACATATGGGGTACACTTTATAATTCTATTAATTACTAAATGTCTATCTATTACTAGAAAGTTCACGAGCGTAAACATCAGACCACGAGGACAGATGACCACTCAAAAATTTTAAATTACAATGGGGTCGAATATGTCATTTGAAAGGTCTTGATGAAAGAAATCTTGGACCAACTTCGGGATTGATATTTTGCCCCTATCCAAGTTGATCGGGGTCAAAGTTCGAAAATACCTCTTTCTTTTTCTCAGGATGTAATAGTTGATCAGAAGAGTACAACGTGGCAAAACACTTCTCTAGCAATGATAGTCTATGTGCTATCGTGTTTTAAGCATTATGCCCAGCAAGTTTGGAGAGTTTGCAACATGATGCGTTATCTCTTATCTCCGGAACGAACGTCAATATGAGAAAATGTCAAAACACACATTTCACTATTTTTAGAAGCTAACTAGAAAGAGTCTACCTGTGACCACCTCGTATGCTTCAGTTCGATTCTTACGACCTGAACAAGAAAGATAGTCACTGACTTCTGACGGATTAGGTCTTTGCTTTGTGATGCTAGTGGCCTTTCCCTTCTCTTGCCTTCACTGCCCACGGAGGACTACTAGCCGAGAGAAGTCATCTATCAGATTTGCAAGTTTTAGCTGACTGTATTGCTTATGAGTGTAAGCTGTATTAAACAAAATCCTATTCGGGACAATGAGATATTATTTTTGTTGAAAACCGCCTTCCCCGCAATTATTTTCAAAACTTGGAGTCGTGACAGAGAGATCTCCCAATATTTCAAAATGGTCAGACTGTCTGCCATTCTTCACGAGACCTTTCACAATGGGATTTGAAAACAGTGCTCCGGACGGGCGTAAGCCATTGTGCTGTTAAATTATCTTTGCAAACAATACAATATAAGTAAAAGGAAGAATAGAAATGCAACAAAAAGCTCAAATCTGTTCTTCGTCCATTTTGCGTCTGTAGATACATTTAGCAACTCTTTATTGTGCAGCCAGTATTTTTTTATACAGTTCTTGTCTTGTTAATTGTTTATAGAAACAATGTTGTAGTTCGAACTTGATAAAAAATTGTTCATGCTTGGGCCTTACCATTAGAAAACAGCTTGTGGTTCTCTCTTCCGGTATTTTCACTTGACCGAGGGAAAAGAGGTGGGGGAAAGGGCTCATATTTCTTTCGTTTAGAGGTGACCTTGTCACCTCATTCTCATACTCTTTCTTTCTTTCTTTCTTTCTTTCTTTCTTTCTTTCTTTCTTTCTCTCTCTCTCTCTCTCTCTCTCTCTCTCTCTTCCCCCCACCACAAACACAAGGTCTTGCACTATACAAGAGATTCCGATGTGAACTGCACAGTGGAAAGAGTGCATCTGATTGGACTTGCACGTCGAACTAACGATGGCGGAGAAAAATATATAGACAGAGGCGATGTTAGTTAGTGAGTCTATAGAAAAATTGACAGCAGGGACATGTATGGATTTTTTAAAATTTATTTTAAGGTTTTTAGGCAACTATGGCTCAGACCGTATGGATGATGATGGGATGAATTGGTGGAATGAAGAAAGTGGGAGGAAACGGGAGCACCCCGAGAAAACCCACGCACACAGTGTTTGTCCACAACCACATGGCATGAGCAGGAGTTGATCCGACGACCCCTAGCACCAGAGGTGAGCGCTCTACCAACTGAGGGGACATGTATGGAGAAAGCTATATCTAACTGTTCCTCCACTGTTCTCTGAACTAAACTTTTGAGAGTTAATTTAAATCACTAAAAGGCAACTATTCCACACCCTGCTGTCCACGTATTCAACGTAGCGAAAATTATCTTGAAAGTAAATAAAATTCTTTTTAACAATAATTATTAATTGTATTAATGTATCATTAAGACATATTATGTTGTTTTGTTTAATTTATTTAAAGTGTTTTGTGTGAATAAAAGTAGTCTGTATTACCTTCTTGTTCAGTGTAATTAATATGTTTTCCACATTTAGACTACTGTAGTTTAATTAAAATTGCTCATTGTAGAACTAAGTAGCCCTATTTAATACCATTATTTTATTATTAATAATATTAGGCCTATTAAACCGTATTTTATTAATAACCACATTAGCAGAGTTAAATAATTATTATTCTTATTACTATTATTATTATTAAATGTTGAAAGGACAGAACATATTAATTTCCCATAATGTGAAGTTGGGAACGGCAAATTGGCGAGAAGGTTGAGGAGGAAGGGGGCCTTGGAAGTCTGGAACTTAGGGCGCCTAGGGGCATAAATACGGAACTGCTTATAACGGGAACTTCTTGAAAGTCTTAATTTTTGAAAATGCATAGAACTGACTTTTTTTATGTTTAATTTTTGTGAGTGGTGGATAAACAAAGTGGTAAAACCAAACAAACCTAGGAAATGTACTACTTTAAGAATAAGTAAACCAGCAGAATAGATCGATCGACAATTCATAAATGTGTGGAAAATAAATCTGTCTAATGAGTAGGATATAGTCTCCGAGCACACACTTTAAGTGCACTTTTTATATCTTTATATTTTCTTCGAACACGGAGCATAATAATTACACTTTATCTGGATGATAAATGTTTCTTCTTGTTCTTTGTTGATATCATCCAAATCTTGTTCAAAGAACTCAATGGACCAGGACAAAGTGGCGCTTGTGTTGCAACTGAAACTTTTGAAGATATTTCTTTTTATTATTATTATTATTATTATTATTATTATTATTATTATTATTATT
>JAGDQP010001428.1:36486-98375 GCA_022664845.1 Lepisma saccharinum | reverse complement strand
TTTTGCTAGAACCTGTTTCTTCTCTTCTTCTTCTTCACCATCATCTTCTTATTATTATAATTCTTCTTCTTCTTCTTCTTCTTATTATTATTATTATTATTATTATTATTATTATTATTATTATTTGAACTTGAACGTAATGTGTAACTTTTTCAATTGAATACTGAAATGAATTCGAAAGTTCTTGTCAATGAAAAGGAACTGTACTTTGAGTTCCGTTTTTTATCAACCTCTCCATAACCATAGATAAAAGAGAAATAACTGAATGTAGTAAAATACTAAAAAATAAAAAGGAAATTCACTATGGAAACCTGCAATAAAGTAAAGAGTGAACGTCAATGCATTTTTTTTACCCACTGCAAGGAAGCCATGAAAAACTAAACGACCGAAATTCGGTGGTCAGTCGTTTGGTTGACGGGGAAGGGAAGAGATGGGAGAAGTGCCCCTAAGCTGTACGTCTTGCAAGATCCCTTCTGTCCTTTCAAACCACAAATGATTATTGTGCCCTTGTGGACCCTTCTTGGAATTTTTCCATGAAAGATGACAAGGAACCAAGCCGTGAAAACCTTACGCAAGCAAGATCTCGACTTTGTAACAGAGCCATCTGGATGTCGGCTGATGGCAAAAACGAAACTCGAAACTGTATCCCCGATTCTTAAGGCCTACAGAACATGCAATAGGTGGTTATAGCAGACTATTTCCCCAGCAATCGTGGTGTATTTGCTAAAGACTACGAGCATTAACCCTATAAAGATTAAAGATTAACCCTATTTTCCAACCTCTATTTATGAAAGACTACGGCAATTTTTACAACCCCTATTTAACATAGCAGAGATTATAACAGAAATTTGAAGCTAGTTTCTATACCCCACCCTATAACCTAGGCAAAGGTCAAATATATCTCGTAAACTGCTAGACATATTAAAATTCTGTTTTCACATTTGCTATGTGGGTATTAAGTACTATTTGTAAAAAATGGTCACCTCAAGGTCAAAGGTCAAATATGGAACTGTGTTAATCTCGTAAACAGCTAGGTATATTGAAATTCTGCTTTCACATTCGGTATGGGCGCATTAAGTACTATTTGTGAAAAAGTGGTCACCTCGAGGTCAAAGGTCAAATATTGAACTGTGTATATCTCGTAAACGGCTAGACACAATGAAATTCTGTTTTCATATTTGGTATGGAGGCATTAAGTACTATTTGTGAAAAAAATGGTGGCCTCGAGGTCCAAGATCAAATATTGAACTGTGTATATCTCCTAAACGGCTATACATATTGAAATTCTGCTTTCACATTAGGTATGGGGGAATTAAGTACTATTTGTGAAAAAAGTGGTCACCTCGAGGTCAAAGGTCAAATATTGAACTGTGTATATCTCCTAAACGGTTAGACATATTGAAATTCTGTTTTCACATTCGGTATGGGTGCATTGAGTGACCAAGGTACATTTTATTCTATAACCAAAAATATTTCCTTTTATTATACTAAAATATTTTATTATATATAAAAAACTATAGTCTTTTTTCCAAAAACATATCAAAAATTACACAGGGCTTCCACCATAGTCTACACTGTAACATAAATTTGAAGTTTTGTGTATACTGCTAACTGAACTCATTCAGCTATTCATCTCGCGATCAATCACAGACACACACACACACACACACTGGTGGTTTACGGAGAATTTAATCTCGCACCAGGGACCAGCACATACACAAGGTTTACGGAGAGCTTAATCTCGCGCCAGGGACCATTCTCATAAACGAATAAAACATAATATCGCTAACATTAGCGTTGCCGGTTGAGAATTTATTTAAGAAGGCCTGTATTGTATAGCCAGATGTACGACATGCTAAATAGAGAAAACAATAGTGTCCACAGAATTGAGATAAATCACCTTGAATACGTCTATTATTCCACGTATAAAATAAACAGTTTTGTTTTAAAAACCTTATATGATACGGTATATATGATGGAAGGACATAGCTATCAAAATATTCACCGTGCCTTGAATTAGAAATATAAACAGCACCCCAATGTTCACGGGCTTATTACTCGGATCAGTATTTATAATAATAGTTGCAGGAAATGTATGAATAAACGGAGGTAGTTGATCTGCAGCATATACACCTAAAAAATGATTTCTAGGCAAATTCTGTTGTAATGCCTCATAAAGTTCAAGGGTATTTAACATTTTTTTAAATTAATATATATTTTTCTCTGGAAATCAATTTCTAGTTCTGATGAGAATTCGCCGTAAATAACAGCTGTTACAGGAGATGGCAGTTCTTGCTTAAAATGAACCTCTAATCGTACACTTCCTTGTTGTTGGGGGCTACTGTGAAATGCTGCACAAGCGCTAGAATCGAGAATTTAACTAATTTCTCGACGTCATAGAATGATAAAATTTTGCACAGCGACATTAAAAACATATTTGAATATTTTTTTAATACAGACATTTTTATCCTAAAATAAATACTAATCAACAATGATATTGGGTTTTGCTGGTTGTCGAACACTTTAGGATTTGGTTCACAAAACAGCTTCAGAAAAAATAATAAAAAAGCTTTAAAAAGATATACTTTTCTTAAACAATCCGTACTGAAAAGTGAAAAAACAATTTTGTTTATTCTGGACTAAAACGAAATGCATAGTACGCTCGCATATACATTCACTTTATAAATTCTTCAATTGGCGTGCCCAATGCTTTTCTTTTAGTCATGCATAAACAAAATTATTTGTTACTTTTTAGTACGAATTGTTTAAGAAAAGATTGTCTTTAAAAAACTTTCTTCTTATTTTTTTCTCATATGTTCTCAAACATAAGCATAACTAGTAATTTCTTCGTTTGCAATAACAGGAAATTCAGCTTTAAAAAATCTTCGTTAACACTACTCACGACATATTTGACACTCAAAAGACCTATGAAAGCTAAACCAATACACTGTTCTGCACGACCTTGCTATTTACACTAACAACCTGCAAACTTTGTTATAATTGACATAGCAACGAACTCAATTAGAAAGAAAATCATAAATTCCCACGATAAAATATCTTCACATTTAAGGAAAGCTCTTTCAGCTACTGGCTCATTATTGATTCGAATTTAACTCATCATTCGGTCTGCCATCTAGTGAGCAGCAGCATAGACTAGAAAATAACGTTATTACCGCACCACGGTAAACCCTGCAGATTTTTAAATTATAAAATAATTTACACAGATGATCTGATTGTAAACGTAATGTTTGTAAATTACTTTTGCCATTTGCTTTGTGTATTGTTAAACTATTTATTGTTCGATAAATAAAGAAATAAAAATACGATGTGTGTAAACACAAACAACCCAGGGCACAGCCACGGGTGGTTCGAAGCTCCTTCGAGTAGCCCCTGGTGTCGCGGAACGGCCGCGGGGCTGTTTCAGTCCTACGTGATGAATGTGCATCACAAAATAGTCAAGGATCCCTCGGTCTATCCGCGAGTCTTCCGTTGGACGACTATACATGTCACCCATATTTTGTGCTTCAAACGCTAAAACCACCGTTTGAGTGGGAATACGTTCCCACATACCTGATTGGTTTGGGTACGATAGATGCGTCTTACATGCAGTACGGGTTGAAAACTTTGTATGTTTTGAAGGATTATTTCTTCGGACACTTTTGTTTCGACCTCCTTAACGACTCCATGTCTGGTAATTGAATAATAGGATATGTAAGCAGCCCAATTTTTGGTCTGAAGAACTGGATGATTCAGAAATGCATTTTCGTCTCTTCCAGTACGAAGTAGATTCCTGCCTATCGGTACAATATTCTGTAATCCCGGAGTACGGGAATCAAAGAATTCTTTGCCATATGTCATGGGGTGTATTTTGTTAGTAGTATTAATAGGAGCTACATGAACTACGAATGGGTATGTACCAGATTGCTTGTACTTATGCACTGGTCTGTCAGTTCCAGTGGCACGTGTAGGTTCTTGTGGAGTCAAAGTCCCGGGAGCAGTTGTTTTACCAGCCTTTCCAATTTCTGTTTCACGACAATTATCATTTTGTTCATTGAATGGAGATGTAAGATGATCTGCAGAATTCAGAGTATTTTCCTTGAACGCAAAATGTGCAAAAATCAGTGGATCCGGGGGTTCGAAACCCTATGCCGCCATGATGGTGTCCTACAAGTTGCCTTTCTGTAGTATATAAAGGTAGTAAAATTAATGGTTTGATCTCAGCTGAATACTTGGTTTACATCTTAAGAATACACTAGTTTTATAGATGTAGGAATTGATTTGTGCGATCCAACTGTAGAAGTTTGTATTGCACTTCGTTTGGAGCTTCAATACATAATCCTTCCACTGTTACAGTCAATCACGGAATCCCTTTAGTAAGGGTTATATCTATCTATTTCATGCGCACCGCCACGGGCTTTGATTTAGAATACTATTAGAGCCACTCTTACTTTGTACAATAATTTATTTTCTATTGTTAATATCAGTGTTCGATTTGCCAGGGGAATAGGGGGGAATTGTTCCTGGTGCGAGAGGATTTCATCCCCGGTTGTGGCCTCTGAATATCATCCCAACCAGGGATATAATTTCCCCCTCCTTGGAAAATATGAGGTAACATGTTGTAGTACATAAAACATAACTTCGATGAAAGATATTTTTTTAATATTTTAGTCTTCGTGCACTAATTTAACACCGCAGTGAGCAATGGCTTGCATTCCTATAGGTTTCTTTCGAGGAAGAAAGTATCTACACTCCGAACCCGAAGCCAGACAAAGTATGCTTCCACATAAAAACACACATCAGTGCGCATTAATAAAAGATCAAAGATAACAGGACAGCTTGTCCTGTTAGGATTTTTCTCAAACGAAAAACATTTGGTTCCAAGGTTTATAGATAGTTGTAAAGCTTTGTTCATTTTCACCTATTGCCCTCTGTGGGTGGGGGTCGCTACAGCCAAAATAGCAAAGCTGAGGAGTTATGCTTTCTTTTTGGCAAAAAATGTACCAGAAAACAATCATATCAGGACAAAACGGTGGTATATTTTTACCCTCAGCAGGGTTCTTCTGTACCCATGAAAATCCATAAAAAAAGCTATGCAGTTATAAACATTGCCAGTTAAAGGTAAATTCAGAAGAAGAAAAAACATGACCAGAGATTTCAGAAGCTCAAGTACTAGTCATTCATTGTTCCAGTTAGTCTCGCCGATTCTGTTCCTGCTAAAGAAGACAACTTTGACAAGTCACAAGACAGTCAACAACGAACAGGCAGTGAGGGAGTGTTGTAAATACTAGCTCAACTACTAGTAACAAAGTGTTTGCTTCGCGTTCGGGAGGTTCTGGTTTCGCTACCAGTAACTGATCATCCTGATTGGTTATTCCAGGGTTATTTCTCAGTCACACCAGACAAATGCCGGGATGGTATCTTAAATTTAGGCTTTGTAAAACTATCGTCAGGAGGAGTGAAATCGATCAAGGTGGAGTGAAATCGACTATTACTGAATGCTATGATTTTGCAATCCAGCCACTTCGTGGTTATATAAACAATGGTAATACCTTAGTATCATTAGTACAGACAGTAGCGTAAATGGAAATTTCTCAAGGGAGGGGATGTCTAGAAAATATTATCCTTGGCAGTTATGCAACCCAACACAACAAAAAATTAAGAATATATTTCATTACTTTTTTCTTAATTTAAAACAGACCAATAATTGTGCGGAAAAGTAATAAATAACTCATGAATGTATTATATCCGTATAGTTTGCTTAGTTCAGTCATAATTTTAATACAAATTTAGCATATTTCAAACATCAGGTTTGATTTTTTCAAGAACAAAGTTTCTCGACCAACATTTACTAATGCTTATACGCTCACTTTGAATGACAGTTTTCTCTTGTAAAATTACATTTGAAAATTTGAATTTTTCAAAGATATATTTATTCGTTTCAAAGTATAAAATATAATCTTTGGTGTACACAGTAAAAAATAGCAGTGTTAATTCAACACAATGCGGTGTCCCAGCGTGACTACCAATTTTGTGTGTTAAATCAACCCATCACTCGGTGTTGATTTCGGTACTAGGAGAAAAAATAATACGACTGCAGCTAGATTTTAACATGGGCTGATCAGTTAGAAATCAAGCGTCTTACCGACTTCGCTAAATCGTCACACAGAAAATGTACTAGATTGAAACAATATAGATGACTAAAAAATCTTGCTGAACCTCAAACACAAACAAAGTTACTCTCACGACTTATGCCATGGTTTAATCACTTTTCCATTGGTCAATTAGGGATCACAATCCCCATTTATTGAGAATATGTTCCATTTCTATGAAAGCAAGCGCAGCATTTGACATATTACGATATATCAGTAATGCTGCTCAAGTATTTGGCTGTCGCCATCTTGCTTGCTTTCATAGAAATAGAATATTCTCAATGAATGGGAATTCTGGTTCTCAATTGACAAATAGGAATTGATTAAACCATGGGATAAGTCGTGCAAGTAACTTGGTTAGTTTTGGGGATTCAGCAACATATATTTGAACCCATACACTGCTTAAATCTATAGTGTAGCCGTTTAATTCTAATGTTGTTCAGTAAATTTCGTTTGCATCTAGTGCGTTTTCCGTCTGACGATTTGGCGATGTCGGTAAGACGCTCGACTTCTAACTCACCAACCCATGTTCAAATCTCACTGCAGCTGTAACTTTTTTTTTCACAGTACCGAAATCAACACCGTGTGTTTTGTTGATTTAACACACAACAGTGGTAGTCACGCTGGGACACCGCATTGTGTTGAATTAATACAGCTATTTTTTGCAGTGTAGATATGGGTGCAGGTTGTACAAAATCTGAAGCACTTTTAAGAAGTTCGGAAATCTGATATGTTTCCATTGCAATTTGAATAAAACATTTCACTGTTATTAGTTGCTCTTTCGAAAGTTGCAATTAGTGTAGAATATTTTGCAATTCTACTAACTGTGGAGTTTTATTTTCGTGTTCAATGTCTTCATTTTAAAGCCTCAGATAATACTTTTATAACATACTATAATTTCTGATAGTTTATTTATGTAGCTACTGTATTAGATATTCTAGACCTATACTATTCTTCCATAGAGCTCAGTGACGTATCGGAGCAGAGAGTTCAGAGGGGGGGGGGGGGGGGTCGACCTCTCCTAATATTTGTAAACTTACATAACTTTATGCGTAATTATATACAACGTATTTTAAAAATACATCGACAAATTTCTAGAGGTGATTGATTCCTCACATCAAAACAAAACGAAAGTTTCTCAGACAAATTTTCGAAGTGTGCATGATCTCGGAGCTGCAGGGTGCTGAAAGTGTGGGAAAATTAATCTTAGAGTTTCGTATTTCTATCACCACGAACAATAGCATGGTTAAACCTAGTTTTTGAAAATCCATATTTTATAATCCGCAATGGGCGCGGAAGTAGGGATTCCAGAATATTTCTGAAGTAGAGATAAGTCGAAATGAGCATGAATGAAAAGTCTTCTGGTGTGACATACGTCATCCACAACATGCAATCGGGCAGTAACATTTAATCTCTTTTATAACAAATAAATAAAACGTTCTATGAATTTAGGCAATGCTTACTCCTGCTTGTTATGCAACCACTTTTTTTTTTTTTTTTAAGAAAATCGTTCGTTGAATGGAGTCTACTTGAGATATCGACCAGGCCCAAAACAAGTATTGTTTCCTAGTGAAAACCTTCGCTTTCATGCTCATTTCGACCCATGTTTACTTCAAAGAATTTCTGGGAATCCCCTAACTTTTGTGGGGAATCCTTTGCGTGCCCATTAAGGAATTTTAAAATTTGTATTTTTGGATAGTGTAGATTTAAAGTCTTTGACGGAACCATGCTACATCAGCTCTACTTTTCTTGATGTTAGATACATGAAGCTCTGAAGTTCATTTTCCCGCTCTTTCGGCAATAGCTCCGAAACTATTCAAATTTCGAAAATTGGCCTGACAAACTTTCTTGTTCTTGATTTGTCGTTTTGATGTGAGGAATCAGCTCCAGAAGTGTGTCAGGGTAATTTTTAAAGTCGCTGTATTTGTTATCTAATTTCATATCCAGATGTCCAATGAACCTCCCCCAAATCCATGAACACCATAAGAAAAATTCGGGATATATGCGTGAAAGAGCATGTCTTATACTGTGATTAGGTCTCGTTTTCTGCACTTTTGTAAATATTTTCATAGATTCTTCCAAACTCAAATATACGGTGACTTGGGTTTTCTTCCTTCTGACAATTTGCTTTAGTTCTTTCAAATTTTATATCCTTCTACTAAGTTAAGGTGTTCCTTTCGTAGGAATCTGTACAACGGTTAATCGTAGCTAAATACTAATTTAATCGAATAAAAATATCTAAAAAATTATAAATTCATTAAATTTATTACATGTGTTCAATGTGAGCTTGTGAAATTGTTCAACAAAGAAATTTGGATAATTGGTTCGAACACAAATTAGGTTAATTCTTTAAAATCATGGATTGCATAATACTTATATATCTGTCTTCTCATACTTTTATATCTGTATTCTAATACTTCATAATTTTTTATGCCATAGATGAAATCTCTATATAATCCTACAAAAATGCGCTTTCCGTAAGCGGACATAAAATATAAGTGTTCCAATTGAACCAAAATAATTCAACATCAGTCGAATATGAACGGTCTTAAATACCTCCACATTGAATGAGTATGTTGCACAATATACATAAATCCCAGGAGGATACTGTTACAGTATGTCCTGAATTATTTTTTAATTTCCCAGCAAACTGCTACCTCCATCAAATTCTTAATAAAATAAGATCTCGTATTAATACCAAAATTTATCACATTTGATAAATTGCTTTCGCTAAATCCCGATATTGTTTCTTCACAACTTTCCGACCAACACTACATTAGGGGAAGATCTTGCAGACTGTTACTGAGTCACGTGCATAAACTGCTTTTTAAGAAGATATCACATACTCATTATCGACGAAGTTAACAACGAAGTTTTCCCATGTAGGCGATATTAAGAGTTTCATCTGCTAGTGCTGAAACTCATTCAGCTTTATTTAGGAAAAAAAAAGTCGTAATTCAAACTTGATCACAAATTTCAATGATTGATTTTAATAGTTAGACTCTTCTCCCCTTATAGCCGACTGAGGTAGTCGTGTGGTCTGAGGCATTAGGCCACCGTCTTCAAAGATGTGGGTTCGAATTCTACCTGGGGCATGGATGCTTGTGAATTTTAACAACCGTTGCACTCGTACAATCGTGATGGGTCGAAATCAAAAGTTACTAACATGACCCATAGAAAATAAAGTTTACCAAAAGTTAATCTTCTCTCATTATGATCGGAAAGACCACATTAGATCTTATATTGCTCTAGAATGGCACGAAACCGTCCAATGTGTGTAATTTCAATTTATATATTATCCATCTCTAATGTAACGGGGACGTCTGTTAAAGTTATTTGTTCTCTACGTAGAAAATAACTGCTTCAACCATAGATTTTAAATGCTTTGTATTAAAAAATTTCTCCGTTCTACCCTCGTTGAGCCTATCAATACAGGAATTATTCCATTAATCATTACTGTCTAGAAATCTTTTTTTTTTATTTTTTACCGGCGCTATCGATATGATTATAAAAGAGTTTTTATTTTACTGGTTGTCCTAAAGGTTATTTACAACATCTACCTAAATGTGACACTACGACACAGAATGTACAACATGACCCTTGTTCTGTTTATGTATAAATTTGGAATCATATCGGGACGGTCGTAAGCTATAGTGTACCGCTCTTACAATTTATTTTATATTTTAACGATTATATGTTTCCAAACATAACTTAGTTCTTTTCTTGTGGAAATACTCTCCCTCCAAGTTCATAAAGATGGAGTCAAGGGGGGGGATATATCCCCCCATATCCCCCTTACCTACGCTACTGATCATAAAAGCCAATGTTACCGAGAACAACCAAGATTTGAAAGTCACTAAATATAAAACAGTGTGAACATTTAAGCATCATAAAAACCTAAGTTACGAAATTACCAGAATCTGGTCAACTATTAATTGACAAACCCTAAATATAACATAGAGACGAATCCCCAGGAGTTACATAAAACCGGTGGCTCATATTGTCCCATGCTATGCATTCGTTTAGCGTCAAGAAATAAACTTGAATAAGGAACATACAAAAGGGCGCAAAACAACAAAAACACTTTTAACTTCGGAACAACGAAATTATAGGAGCTCTCAGTCAGAAACAGCTTCCTGCAAGAAAAGTATACCCTCGAAATCGTATGTAAAAACCGTCACGGGTCAATTTGACCCATGCCATGGATTCAAGGGTTAATATAAAGTTTCGGTACTATCGTTTAATGCACTTATTTTCGACGTATGTGTGCTACTGCCCACACAGCACACAATGTTGAGTTAACGTTTTATAAACGTTGTAAACGTTGAATTTTGACAACGGTGTATTTGCTGACGTTGAATATACGTTTTATCAACGTAATTAATAAACGTTTAAAGAATGACCAGTATTAAATGTTTAATAAACATTGAATTCAAATTGTGCTCTTAAACCTTCTAAAATGGTGGAAAGCACAACGTTGATTAAAGGTTTATTCAACGTTGAATGTTTGTGAGTTTTCCTAATCTACAAAAACCATTTTCAGTGATAGTTTTATGCTTAAACTTCACTAGGTGTTACATAATATCATTTTTTTCTTGATGAAAATGCACTTCTACTTGACATTCATACAATGTCTACGCTATGCCTTTGTCTTTTGTTCTCTCAAGTCTTAACGGAAGGCGCTTCTTCTTTGTTTTTTTGCTGACTTAACTTCAACGGTGTGGAGGAGCCGGAAGGCGGTTTAGTTTGAGGAAGGATGAAAGAAAATATACTAGAAAAGGGGAATAACATCATGTGATTATAATCATATTTTCCTATGTTTTATCTGTTCTATGTGTTTAAGTTTTCGTCAATCCGAGTAAATCAGTAGTAAACAGGATCAAGTGATAAGGAGATGTACTTTCAATACGCTATATTTCAGTAGCAAAACGCACTTATACACGATGTATAACGTGCAAGATGTTGCATATATTATCATATCTATGAAGAAGATACCTGGAAATCAGTCGCGAAGAGTGTAGAGAACTGGTCCGTTCTATGGTGTTAGGTTACAGATAGTACAGAAGCAGCTTATTGATTATGTAAATAATGCTATTGAATTGCCCTTGTACACGAGAAAAAAACTTGCTTTTGTACATGTTCGTGGAACTGTGAGAAGTATAATCGAAGAGTAGTAGCGAGATGAACTAAGCAACCATAGCCTGTCCTCCTATTACCGGGACGGTATCTTCAAAGTAGGTCCCAGCCGGCTTCGATCCCACGTCCTTTTACCTATGCTATCCTGTCTGTGATAAATATGCCTAAAAGCCAGGGTGGACAAAAAGAAAAAGTCAAACAGCAACTCATTTACAATGCCAGGTATTGTTTTTCTCCAGTGTGGATATGTATAAATTCATACTGGGATGACGCTACCAGTTTCCGTCCACTAGAGTTTTGAAAGTAAATAAATAAGGTTTCTGATGAGTGGATCGTACAACTCATGTTTCTACTAAATCGTTTCGATGTTCAGAAGCAGGCTACAATCTCATTGATTGTTTCAAATTGTGTGAGACTCAGTTATTCAGTGTGAAATGTTGAACACATACATTCAATATCCATTGTCTACATCGTTAGTAGCTAGAGGTAGCGCAGTTATGTATCGATGAAGCTTTTAAAATTAACATACAGGTGTTAGCCATAGATAGTTGCACACACGTTGAAAGAGGAAACATTGGTAATCACAGTCGAAAAAATGTTTATTGAGTATTATAGCAGGCAGTTATTGCGTGCCGGGATTTCTGGTGCAAAATTCGGCGTGGAGCCAGTACCTGGCCATTATGGCTGTTAACTGGAATTAATGTTAATAATGTATCGCACCAGTTTCCGGGCACCGGAAAAACTATCGCAGAATGGGGTGAAGTTGACCAATATTCAGTTTTTAACTGAATTCTTTCAACTTTAATTATTTATTTATGTGATGGTGGTGATGTGTGTTGTGCCCTATAGAAGGTTCCTGGGCACGTGAACCGATGGTGGTTTGCCATTGCTTTCCATCGGATGAATATATAATAATTACGGGACCAACAGTTTACCGTGGGTTCTGAACTTTCTATGTCTCCACCGGAAATCGAACCCGGGACCCATTGATTAAAAGGCAGGGAATCTTACCACTCATCCTCCCAAAAAGGTCTGGATTAGAGAATGGGTTCCCATTTTTTTTTTTAACGAGTTTTCGCGACCGTCTAGGATTTTCTATCTTTTGGTTCGGATGAAGGAAACAGTTTTTTTGTGTGTGAATCTTTTGCGGAGTTGAGTTTGAAGTTTTTATGGCCTTCAGGCAACTTGGGTTCAGGCGCAGATAGGGTGGGGAAGAGAATGTTGGAAACTACTCGGCAAGGGCATATTTTGTAGGTACCATCCCGGCATTTGTCTGGCGTGACTGACGAAAAACCCCTAGGTAAAATTGTTTCAACTTCTCCCACCGGGAATCAAACCCGGATTGTTGGATTGTCACGTCATCGGTCACGTTTGGAGAGAAGTAAAGTTTAACTTTCAGGACAAATTTCGTACCTTTCCTCCAAAATCCCTACTTATAACGAATATTTAAATCTGTGCAGATGAACAGAACAATGTAAGTTTCCCAGACCGAAGCCTAGTACTTCAATGTTCAATACGATATGCTTTAATTGAAATAACATTTTTAGGGTTGATTCCAGGTTAAAATCCTATAATAAAAGGATTTTTCCTGGAATCAACCCTAAAATTGTATCGTACTGAACATTGAAGTACGGTCTGGGAAACTTATATTATTCTGTTTGTCTTCACAGATTCAAATATTCGTTGTTAGTAGGGACTTTTGGGAAAGGTACGAAATTTGTCATGAAGGTTGAATTTTGCTTCTCTCTAAACGTTGTATAAACGTTGCGTAACGTTTATCCAACGTTGAATAGACGTTTATTCAACGTTTTGTAACGTTAAATCAACGCCAAATCCAAAATAAAGTTGCAGAACAGGTTTAATTTACCGTCTTTAAAACGTTTATTAAACGTCAGATTCAACGCTGAATCAAAATTTCTTAGAATACTAATCCGATAGTTGTATAAAAGTGGAATCAACGAAAATTCAACCAAAGTTCAACGTTTATTAAACATTTAAGAAAAAGTTGAATAAACGTTTATTGTGATTATTTAACGTGATTGTGCTGTGTGGGTGGAGAAGGAGCTCGCAGTTAGTAGTATGCGACCTAATGAATGCATACAGCTCATTCATTATAAATCTCTTTTGAAGTAATATCTTCAGATTCACTATGCGATACTTCAGTTAGAATATAGTTCTTGGCTAGATTCTTATTCAGTAGACTTAGATATATTTATAAACGCACGCTAAGGGCGCTATTACACTATCGAGCTTGCTGATCATCTTGCCCGACTAGCCTGCTCTTGAGCAAGATTGATGGATTCTTTTTTTTTTGCTAATACACTGTTGAGTTTGCTAAAGAGCTTCATAGACGAGCAAGCTCTTAAGTTTAAGACGCTGTTGCTTTGTCGAGCTTGCTCGTCGAATAAGCTCGGGCGAGCGTATTGTTTAGCAAGTTTGACAGTGAAATAGCGCCTTGACACAACACACTTTCTTCTACAGCGTTTTCCACATTGAATTACACTCATCATTTTCATGTTTAGATTGCTTGTTCATACATCCATCCATTGCTTGTAACCACCCTTGCTCCATTATATAACCAGGTTTAATGATAGAATGTCCAAGCGTCCTACCAGAAAGATATAGCGCCCCACGGGTAGTGCGCACAAAAACTTTGAAAATGAATGGTTCTAGTCCTGCCGGCAGGACAAATGTCTGGATGTTCTATCATTAAACGTTTGTCGCATAATACCACATTTTGACTGGAGGACTAGCGATTAATATGAGCACCAGCAGCCGTGCCTTAGTGGGAAGAGCTTTGGCATAGCAATCAGAAAGCCCTAGCGACCACTTATCCTGACTGAGGGGTTTCCAGTTTTTTCTCAGTCACAATAGGGAAATGCCGGTACTTCCAAAATACACTGTAAGAATAGGAGACACAATGTTCATCCAAAAACTGGAGGCAGCTGAGCTGCAGTCACTTTTTTGATTAACCTACATTCAACCAGTTTTCGGTTGAACGTTTTACTTTCCGTAAAATTTCAAAATGCGTATATAAACATGACTTTTCCAAAGTATTTCATTGAAGCAGACAATTTTTGAAAGTAGAAAAGAAGAAAATGTAATGTTCCCTCAATTTTTTTAAAAAAAGCTGAAATGGTCGGGTTTCGATCCAGGGTCCACTAGCACACTCATCAGATGCTCTTGCCACTTAGCTTTAAAGCCAGTTGGTGCATACGGCTTTCTGAGTGATATTTATAGCTAGGATTTTACTGTGAAGGAATTTAATCATCATCATCTTGTTGATGCAAATTTTTACAAAGAGAAATGTCTCGTGAAAAAATGAGAGATATGCTTGATACTGTGTAAACATTTGTACCCAATTTAATTCTTCTTTCCGCCAATGCAATCCTTGTCGTTCTCGGTCCACCAGTGAACTGTTCAGTGTTCACAGTGTAAAAGCAATATAAACAGTCAAAATGGCGGGGCATTCAGTGACAAGCAAGTAACGTTACTCCTTACTGGATTATAGAATATCCAACCAAGGCTCAAATTTCACCCACAAAAGTATGTAACCTCAAAATTGCCAGTTTAGCTTACACTTCGATCAGAAAATGATCTAATTTTAAAATGCTTAAAATTCAATAATAGCCTACACTTCTTAGTGTTTCCTTGAGTGCTTTCTATCTTTATTTTCTTGGTGTTGTGAAAATTGCATAGTCATCAGGATGACAACATTTCTCTAGTTAACTGTCATGCTCTATCCCGTATTGAAATACTAGAAACTGACAACCCTACATATAACTTTTTGCATATAACAAATCAATTACCACTGTCAGGAACTTTTCGGTGTCGTATACAGTAGAATACAGTAGAATACGGCGTATTGTACCGGATACAGTAGAATACTGCAGATTTTCATTGGCGATAATTAAATGGATGCGTTCACTTCTAGACGATGTACAGGAATTATGGAAAAAACAGAAAATATGTTGTTGTTTTTTTCGAAAATCGTTCCAGATAAACGAGGTTCTACTGTATATGATTGAATCTCTTATTTATCTTCAGATTATGAATACCACTAGCAAAGTTCTAAACATATAATTTCTCCTGTAAATTTTAGAAATATGGTTGATCACATCTAAAGTTAACCCTCATTCTGTATTATCAAAGTGTACAAGTTATCGCCTTGTACTCTGTTACGGAAAAGATTTATTTATTGAGCGTTGTATTCTATTGCCTTTAGGCATGTATGACTCGCCACATGTGTATTTTATTTTATGGTCGCCAGCTATTGACCCATATATACGCTCTCTACCACGCATTGCCTTGCAAATAATTCACGCAGACACGATGTCATTTCCTGTTTGTTCGTCACGTATATGCTTTCGTACTTTTTAAACATTTTGCACAATGTGCATTTATGCTCTGTTGTGACTTGTGTTTTTGGTAATCACACGGGTAACAATGATTTTCTGTAATTGCAAAGTTGGAAGAAGTGTTTGGAGCCATATTATATTCCCAGTTTACCATGTGTATTTATAGCATTGAAATAACACACATATGAAACATGCCTAGATTCTGATTCAGAAGGTTAATTTATGATTTCTCTCAGCTATATCTTACGAGCTATTCGTATTACATGGGCTTGTTAAACACATACTGGTAACATATCTTGGTTCTTAAAACACCGCCGCACATTTTGTTGTTGTTGTTATTGTCTTGCCTTGATAACACCACAGGCTGTTAGTTCTTTAGTTATGCGCTGTATGTTGACGACCTACCCTTATCATAATGACGACTTTCATTTCTCTTGACCATTTATAACGTATTAGGTGGTGATATCAGATACTGACGCACTTCCTGGACTTTTACTGAGACGATCTTGTCATTATATTTGGCATTTTTGGACGATTTTCCCTTTGGATGCTTTTCCCTTTGGACGATTTTCCTTTGGATGCTTTTCCCTTTGGATAATGTTCCCTTGGACGGTTTTTCCTTTGGATGATTTTCCCTTTGGACTCTTTTCCCGTTCCATTCACATGAATAATTAATTAGAAATTAATGTTTATCAGATTTGGACGATTTTCCCGTTGAAGTACGTTTGCAAATAATTTGGACGGTCTTCCCTTGGACGGTTTTCCCTTTGGATGCTTTTCCTTTGGACGGTTTTCCCTTTGGGTGATTTTCCTTTGGACGGTTTTCCCTTTGGGTGATTTTCCTTTGGACGGTTTTCACTTTGGATGATTTTCCCTTGGACGGTTTTTCCTTTGGATGATTTTCCCTTGGACGATTTTCCCTTTGGATGATTTGGACTCGCCCTTCTCAAATATGATTTTTTTTAGTTGGAAATCGTTCATATACTACAAGGTGACTGAATCACGTTATAACCTCTTCTATTCAGATCTATATGTAACCTGAGCTAAAGCTGCCAAAAGTCCTTAAATAACATTCAAATTCAGTTATCATGTACATGCCTCTGTAGTAAAAGTAAGAAGAAAGTTTCCCTTAATATATATTTTTTCCATGTAGTAGTATTTTATTGAAATTTTTACAAAATTATGCAATAAACTTACGTTTTGGTAAAGTTTTTTTTTTTTTTTTTTTGTAAATTAAAGTTTATATATTAATTGGTTCTGTTCTGTGAACGGTGGTATTTACTCTTCTATCAAGGAAAACAATTTTCTTCATGCATTACAAACCAATGTGTCTTGGATATAGTTGAACCTTGATAGCAACCTCGATTACTCAAATTCCTTGATATCTCAATTTTTTCCAATGCCCCGTGTTAATTTACATCTACAAGTCGAACGTTGTGAAATAAAAACTTCGATAAATCAATTTTTTGTTGTTTTCTGAACGTGCCGTTGAACCTCTATAACCCGAAACCTTTGCTAGAGAACTTTTACTGTTCGAAGTTAAAATATGAGTCAAGTTTTTGTCGGGTAAACCTTTTTAAGTTGTAGTTTAGGGAGTTGAACGATTGAGTCGAGCTTCCTTGTTGATATCGCTCACGACAATCGAGTGACGATTTCTAGAAAAATTGCGCACTATCATTTTCATAGGACGATTCTTCAACGGTATGAATGAGCGTGAAGCGTAAACTCCTCAAGCCACTGCCAGTACTGTCCCAGTAAGGGTCTGTTGCTTCGTAATCAGCACGCAGTCAAGTGCTTCATATGATGGCAAAGCGAAACTGATACTCGCATATACAGAATGGGGAAATCACGCCCAGTTGGGTAATGCCACCCATCAAATTACTCGGAAAGTACAACTGTGTAATCAACGCTTATAGTGTCATATTCTAGAACTGTGAGTGGGCATTCAACTGGGAAACAGGGAAAGACATTCGCGATCTTACCGGTCTTCTATGTGGAGAAAAGTGTTTTTGAGCTAGTGCGAATATGATCGAATATGATCTTGTTGTCAAAGTAGGCCTATTAGTAATAGCTGTTTTCTGCATTAGATATTGTTGTGGTTGAACGTATTGATATCGAGAGAGTCAAATGTTTATTAATTTCTCTTGTTTTCTGAAAAGTGAAAGGTGAAAACGTAATTTGTCACTACTATGAAAGCCACCATTAAGAACTATTTGTCACCACTGTGGGCGGCGTTTCACCAAGGCAGACGACAATGCCTGACAATGTACATAAACGTCCTCTTTCCATTTTGTTTACTTTCGGTAATCTAAATAGTTGTTACATTGAGTCAAAAAACAAGTGTCTTACAAGTTTGTTAGTGAATATTTAACATCCAATAATTATGCATCATGGAAGCTACTTGAAGTTTCAGTGTTAAAAGTACAATTACCACATTGTTGTACACATAACGTTGCCTCTAATTCCTGTAATTGGCCTAAATAATTAGTTATACTGTTAAAATATTACCTCTTTATGTATCATGTGCAACAATCATAATTTGAACGTAATCCACTAACATGGGCGCCATTACCCAAACACGGATAGTATGATTCAAGAACGTGTACTGATTTCTGTGCATTGTTTTCAACAGAAGATATTCATGGTATTTGTTAACTTGACTATGCCCTACAAACAAACGTTTAATTTATTACAAAAGAATAGAAAAGTACGGAGATATTAAAATGTTTCTTAAGTGGGCACCAATCCACCGCTTTCCTATAGAGACTATTCGTTATTGTACATTTTATTACCTGAAGACCCAAGGGAATATTTTTAATGGAACTGACGAAGAAATGAAAGACATAAAATAATCATGTAATCAAAATAGATCGTTCGACATTGAAATTTTATGGAGATTCCTACTGGAGTACGAAAAAAAAAGGTCACAGATTAGAAAGAGACAATTACCAGAAAAATTGTGAATCTAGAAGTACATTTGAGTATGTTTTCTGTTAGGGTATCACGAAGAACAGTAGTTCCTCGAGTGACGCTAAGAAAAGAGTCTGTATCCACATATATCCAGCTAATTTCGGATCTAGCGAAATATAAGCCCGATTTTGATGCTTGAACTTGCATTTGAAAGCTCTTTGCCATACTAAGACACTGAAGAAAAAAAAATCAGTAGGACCTACCTGGGAACTCCTAGGGCGGTTCGAAAAAAATTCAGAGTTTCACAGTTCTGGTAATAGCACTAACCCCAGACCATATAGACGACCGAAATTTCCTGAATTGTAATCTACGCTTCATTCAAACGGTGTATCATATATCAAAATCGGTGAAGGGGTTCAAACGTTATGACTTTTTTTTTAGCCCAGTCGCAGAATTTTCACAAATGATAGAAAAGGGCCTCTTTAATTTTGTCTGTCTTTTTGCTTTAGCAAAAAATGGTTGGTACCAGGTGGTTTTGGGGGTCAATTGCGGGCCTCGTAGAGGCAAATTGATTATTTTTTTTTATAGGAGTTACCGTTTTCAAGATACGGAGCCTACCATGGTCGAAAATCGACCTTTTGTGTGAAGACTATGCACTTTTTTAACAAATAGCCTTACAAAATAAGTGATATCGGTACAAGAAACCCTTCGGGATTAAGGGAAGAGTGACACAAGAATTCTACTCACAAAAGAAGTGATATCCATTTTGGGAGTGACTGCTTTGTGACACTATGGGGGAAGGGAGGATACTAAGTCTCTTAATTTTATTACAAAGGAAACGTTCCACCATAGTGACACAAAGAAAGTCACTCCCAAAATTGGTATCACTTCTTTTGTGAGTAGAATTCTTGCGTCACTCTTCCCTTAACCCCGAAAGGGTTCTTGTACTGATTTTATATTTACATCACGTTGGACATGGAACACTATGTATAAGAAAGGATGTGGTATTTTCAACCATTAAACATTAAATGAAATGAAGGGATGTACAATATGAGTAAAAACTTCATATCTTCAAGTTTGCAGTTATTTTTAAACTAGTTGATATGGTAATCGTATTAGTCGAAGTATCCTATCATACTCGGTAGGAGCACATGACCTTTTATCCTGTTAATAGCATCATGACGCCAAATGAATGCAACTTGAATTAAGAAGGAGCGACTAATGTCAAGGAAGGGAGAGAAAGAAGTGATCCTCGATGTTATTTAAAGAGTACAGGAAAAGGAGAAAGAAGAGGGAGATGTCCACTTTTTAAAAAAAGTTGAGTTCACACTCTTAACAAGAACTAAACAATGACAGCTAACCTCTAGGAAAGCATCAATCCAAAAGCGCATATAATTCACAAGCGCATAAAATATTAAATACATGGGGGTAAATGGGAGAGTTAGACTTTCAAATGCGTTTTACGGGAAATCACCTTTCACGGACATCCCCCTCCCCTTTCTTCCCTGTACTCTTCATTTAGTTTTCAACACACAACAGTCACTTTGAATTAAAAGCCCTTGCCGGGAATTGACCCTCTAGAAGATATAAATCCAGGAGTTAGTTTGTGTGTGTTCCTTTTAACCGGTAAATAAACTTAACTTTGAATGTGGCTACTTTATTTTCACTTTCTTTGCGTTACGAAAGATACAAATACTAATTGATACATAATTTATGATAATTCTACAATTGTAATCCGGTGGACAAGAATTAATCCACAGACAAATATACAATTCAAAATCCAGAATTAATTCTGCATGTACACTTAAGTTGTCTTAATCACGTATACTTCGCACTTTGAGGTGGAGTTCTAGGAATCCTGGGTCGAGAAGAAAACGCATTAATGTAGTCGTCATCCCTAAAAATGAAAGTAAGGATAAATTTAATTACTGACATAATGATTTAAAGTTCTGGAAACGCCACTCTACAGATACAGATAAGGTAGGTTTCATAACGCTTACCTTGCGAATTTTCCATTGCCTTTCTTTTAGTAAAATTAAAAAAAAAAAGATCCCTTCTCTCTGATTTGCTCTGAATCCGTTCTCAGGGACTAAAACAAGGTTTATGAGTAAATAACAGATAACGTAAAACAACTCAAGTAAAACTTATCTGTCTAGGATTTAGGATGTCCATCATGTGCTTCATTCTAAGAACAGGAACTTTTAGTGGAGTGGACTCAGTATTGCTATTCTGTCTAAATCGAAAGCTGCAGCTACTATGTTTATTATAATAATAATATTTGGTGTAGTAGAAAGTAACCCATTATTTTTGCATGACATTGAAGGCTTGACTTACGATAGTTAGAATGATCCGATTTAGGTCACATATGCGCCGTTTTGTTCGATAACGTGTTGCCATTTGGAAGGTAATATCATGATGCCTCTCTCATAGAATCCCTTGTCCCTATTGGCAAAAAATTGTGACAGTCGATTTTCACAAGCCTCTCTTGAAGCGAATTTTTCACCAGCAAACGTGTTCGCCATGGACATGAACAGATGGTAATCACTCGGTGCCAGGTCCGGACTATAAGGTGGATGCATAAGAACCTCCCAACCAAGCTCCCGGAGCTTCTGGCGATCACTATCGATGTGTGTGGCCTGGCGTTGTCCTGGTGGAAAACAATGCCTCTCCTATTGGCCAAAGCTGGCCGCTTCTGGGCGATTGCTGCCTTCAGACGGTCCAATTGTTGACAGTATAGTTCCGAGTTAAGGGTTTGGCCGTAGGGGAGCAGCTCATAATAGATAATTCCCTGCTAATCCCACCAAACACACAGCTAAACCTTCCTGGCCGTCAATCCTGGCTTGGGCACCGTTTGCGCCGGCGCACCGCGCTTCGACCACGACCGTTTTCGCGTGACGTTGTCGTAAGTGATCCACTTTTCATCACCAGTCACCAACCGCTTCAGAAATGGGTCGCTTTTGTTGCGATTCAGCAGCGATTCGCAGATGGAAATTAGGTCCATGAGGTTTTTTTGCGTTAACTCGTGTGGCACCCATACATCAAGCTTCTTTGTGTATCCAGCCTTATGCAAATGGTTCCACACGGTTTTTTGTGCAATGTTTAGCTCTTGGGCAATCGAAACAGTGCTTACATGACGGTCGGACGCGACAATATCCATGATTTTATCGACATTTCCGACACGTGGTCTTCCAGTGCGTGGTACATCTTTGACGTCAAAATTACCGGCACGGAATCGACGAAACCAAAATTGCGCGTGATTGGCTGTTACAATATCAGGACCATAAACACTATTCACATTTGCATCCGCCTGGCTTGCGTTTTCGCCTTTATCGAAGAAAAACTGTAAAATATAGCGTATTTTCTCTTTGCTAGTGTCGACCGCCCATTTTGACGCGCGCTCACACAACACTGAGTCAACTCATCACAACTATCTGAACAGTGTTTGTAGTACGCAATCTCATCGTTTGAACGCCATCTCGTTGAACCCGATCGGACTTATACAACGCGAGATACAGATCACTGAAGCCATCTATTGGCAAAATAATGGATTACTTTTTACTACACCAGATAATAATAATAATAATATTAATAATAATAATAATAATAATAATAATAATAATAATAATAATAATAATAATAATAATAATAATAATATAATATAATATATTTTACGTGCTTGATACAGCAGCTGCTTGATATTATTATTATTAATATTATATTTCTTCTCAAAGCAAAGCCTCTGGAAAATGAAAATCATTGTTTAAGGAGCAAACCTGAATCTAAATTCAATTTCAGCTGTTTTGCAGAAATCAAGCAACTTTTTAATGTTCTTCTTTATGTTTCCTTTTTAGCGTCATGAATATGGACTGAACAGACATATCATCAGAAATGTCGTAGCGGACTTCCACGGGTCCTCCCGCAGAACAATAGAAGCGGTTCCTCCTCCTCCTCCTACTACTACTAGATGCACCTTTAACTCCGAAACTATGCATTTGCAAATAGAACCCCTGCACGATAATGTTTAGGACATTGGTCCTCACTTCCTCTGAAAATTTAAACGGAATCGGAGAACTCGTGGTCGGGTACTTACCTAGTAAATCTTCCACTAGTATATCAATATTTAATGAACGTGCTCTTTGTACGCAGAAAACACGTTCCTACTACATCATCAAACTGTGCACATGGAATTTGTACCTGTCTGTTAGTACGTTAGATCACTTGGAATATAATGTTATCAGTAGCTATTTTAGTTCTTGAAATTTCAATTTTGTCACTTTAGGTTTCATAGACTCTTTCACTTTCGCAAACATTTGTGGCGATATCGATGTTAACAATCTTAGCACTATTTTCCTGATGGAATATCATTTACGCCACAATATATTTTATATCTCCCCAGACTGTTTGTGATTATTTTCGCTGATTCGTCAAAACTATTAAATGTTACAGTTGCAGATGCCATATTTTCTTATTGTCGCGTGAGTTCTAGATCTTGTAGATCGCGTACTCGTTCGCCAAATTGATGAGAGTCAAATTCGAACTAGCAAAATTAATGTAGATGCCGACATGTCAACTCTCACGCGAAATGCGTGAGAAACTTAAAAAAAAATGCGTTAGAGATTCTTTGGTTTAGAATGTTTAACGTCTGTGTTCTGTAATTTAACGTTTGTGTTGTAACTCTTTAGCGTGTTTTCTAGTTTCTCAGCGAGCTTCCCCATTTCCTTCCTTCCAGATTGGAAACTCTCCCGCATTCGAACTTCTCTAGGTTGGCATATCTGTAGGTGTCTAAATTTAATGCACGAGCTATTTCTAGCCTCGTTTTACTCCAACTGCTTTACATCAAAGATCAACTGATATAGATTTAATTAGGTTAGGCATCCGGCCTAACTTACACTACTTTTGCATATTAGCCGCGATTTTCATATAGTTCGCTAAATTCAAATATTTCTCAAGCATAATAGGGTTCCCGTGCGTATGAAGTTCATGGGAGGTATCTAAAATTCATCCGTGTAATAGCATGGTGCTTCGCTAAATCTACTTTGACAACAGTTCTACTCCAATTATATTATAAATAAAATTGTTTTCCATAAGATTGTTCAAATCCATTCACTGATTTATAGTGTATCAATAACAAATATATCTTTTTACAATTCGCATTAAAGTTTCGATACAATTTCTGATGTATTATTATTATCTCATTGATAACATATCTTCTGAGCACTTGACATCTTCCTTTCATACATTCTTGCTCAAATGTTACACTAACACAAAAATGCTCTCCATCAAACATATTAAACTACAATTAAATCTAGCGTTTACATATTTCATTTTTTCTGATGTTCAATTCTCTTAACTAATCTGTTGTTACTCACTGTTGGCATAACCACAATATTTAAAGATCCTTTTTCTTCCTAATACATTACAACATTAAATAACTAGTACCTCTTTTCCTATTCTGTCAGCATCCATCTGTCACTTTATTGGTATATGGCCGTTACATTGATATTTCTGTTCATGACCATTCCTGTCTATGGTTGGTCTTTCAATGCTATAGTTTCTGGCTTAACTGGAATTCAACCAATATCTCTTATACGTGTATGGCTTCTGTATTCTAATAATGCGATTTCGAGTTCTGTAAACAATCTGAGTTCCATGCATGCTTCCCTGAACCTGTCTACATTCAGTTACATTATTCTGATTTCATCTTGTTCTTTTATGTTGTTTTGGAGTTACGTGCACATAGCGTGAAGGGAACTCTTGTGTGGGATCAAAACTTGTTCGCCCATTCTCCATAGGAAATTTGAATTTGTTGAATATTCATTATTCATCTTTTATCTCACCTGGAAACACATGCAATTTCCTTTCGAGGATTCTCATATCTGCTGTTATAATTTGTGGATTTTCCAGGATATGTAATGTAAAAGGTAGCCTTAATTTAATGGCTATTTATTAAGGTTCTGATCCTTTTTTCCAAAGAATATGGTCTCGAATGACAGTAAACGAATCAGTAGTGATCTGAATGTCACCAGATAAGAAAGAATTTTATGACAAAATGTCAATTACGCATCGAACAACTGACATTTTCTTTTCAAGTACATTCCTAAATAGTACATAATCTAGCTTGCTATTCTGTCTCTAGTGTTTTAAAGATATGTTGTTGAAGATTAAGTAGACAGATGTATTTTTTATTAGAAACTAAGTTAACCATCTTAGTGTACAAATGTAAATGATGCATTCACATTTAGTATTTACTCTTCCACCTTGTATCCAGGTATTCTCACAAGTATATTGAAGAAAACTAGAGAATACCTTTGTAGAATCGAATGGAACTATTAATATTCAATGAGAAGTAGTTCAAAGATCTTACAACATACAATGTTTCATATTTTGTTCAAAATTCACCTGATGCCATTCCATCGAAAAATAATTTAAATTTCTATTTGATGACAGAATTGATGACAGAAAATTTCTCTAAACATTCTCAATAACATCAGCCGTATGTCCTCTCTTCCTGTTCCATATAATACCAGCATAACCTAAATGACTTCGGACTACTAGCAAACAATATAATAATCTATAGATCTGGATATTGTCAACATTGTGAAACATCAATTTTATCGTTCCTAAATTTCTGTTATTTTATAAAGTTACATATGTGCAAAAACTAAGTTATTTGCACCATACACTCTTTGACTTTTGTCTTAGTTTCTGTTAATTGACTATTTATTTTAAACGCAAAAGAATATGAATTTTGTTTCTTACAAACTATAAACCTACTTTTTGTCTCAAAAGTGGCATCTGGTTAAACAAAGACCAAGTTGATTCTTTATTCAAAGCATTTTATGATTGGACACGATTATCTAGGCTATTACTAGAGTTCAATATTTCCATCATCAATATAAAAAGTGCATAAGAAGAAGAGAAAAAAGAAGAATTAAATATATAATGTAAACTAAATACTCAGATATTTCTTGAAATTCAAAAGAAAAAAAAACATTGTATGTAATTAAATGTTATAAAAATGTATAATATTATTAATTTACAGCATGATCAAATAATTTGAACGTGTTTTTTCGTTTCCTTCAGAAAGTATTTTGCGTTCTCGTTATTTAAAGTAATAATAAAATACATTTCTTGATAAATAAGATGTCCAATATTTTTGAACTCCAATAATGTATACATAAGACTAGCAATTGTACCCACGTATATCTCCGCTTTATATATAAAGGAAAAATCAAAACACATACATGTTTATGTTGTTTATTAAGTAAGAAAAAATATTAAATGCAAGTTTTCATACAATCTATTGAAAAGAAGAATTTTCATGTCAAATATTAAGTTGCTAGTTCAAACAGTTTCCGAGTTGCAACCTCCACCCCACCCTCGTTTAACCTGCGTCAGAGGGTGGTGGCAACCCTTTAATGCCATAGTTAATTCTTCTAGGTTCTAAGGAACTTGTGTGCCAAATTTTGTTTGAATCTATCAAGAGGTGTGCAAGTATACATCGTTCAATAAAACACACAGACTCTCATTTTATATACAATATATGGTCCGGCAAACCGGGACTGTTGCCACAAAAGGCTTCTGCCATTAACTGGGAGGAGACCCCTTAATTCCTCTTGCTAAGGCTTAAGGGAACCGACCGGGGTAGATGCCTAGTGTACAATCTATACGTTCACGTCGTGGGGTATGTTAGTACCTAAGCAATTTTTTGGCGAACGAACATGGATGGGCTGCTCACTAACCCGCATTATCAGACGGCGTGGTGAGTCAAATGCCTGCATACCGTCCTTTCTTTACACATGATGGTAAAAGTAAGGGAACAGCCTCGGAGGACTACATACAAGCATTGTATGAAATCATGGAAAGGACTAATGAATATGAACTTCCACTATGTTTGGGATTCATAGATTTTAAAAAGCTTTCAAATCGGTCTCCTTGACAGCAGTACTTAAACCACTTGAACATCAAGGTATCGAAAGTGCATACATCAAATTACTGCGAAACATTTACTCGACTGCTACATCTGTCATTAGACTCCATCAAGAAATTGAAAATTTTTAAGTTGGAAAAGGGGTAAGGCAAGGAGATTCAATATCTCCAAAACTGTTTTCTGCGGTCCTGGAGTGTTCCAAAATTTAAACTGAGATTAAGTTGGAATAAAAATTAATGGCGAATATCTTCATCGCCTACGATTCACTGATGATGCATGTTTGCTTTAAGTGCAGAAGAACTACAAACCAGAATGGAAGAGCTGTGTGAGAATGTAATAAGAGTTTGAAAATAGGTCTTGAAATGAATTTAAGTAAAACAAAAGTAATGTACAATCAACATGCTGCAAGGAAGGAAATAAAGATTAACGGAGTAGCAATAGGCATAGTTGTTGAATATGCTTACCAAGGCCAGCTCGAAACATCGAATGCCAACTTGACGGATGAAATAAATAGAAGATTAAAATGGCGTGGAGTTCGTTTGGAAGAATACACTTTATTTTCAAAAGCAAACTACTAATGTGTCTGAATATTTTGTGATTTCTGTAAATATCAATGTATCTTCTGACGTGTCTTATATCATAATTGTACTCATTTATACACAATATGATCTACAAGACAAAGAAATAAAGTAAAGTAAAGCGTAAAGTTTATAATCAATGTGTCTTACCTGTGATGATGTACGGCTGTGAAACTTGGGCACTGAATACGCAAACAACTCAAAGATTGAGCGTCACACAAAGAGCAATGGAGAGATGCATGCTAAGAATAACTAGGAGGGACGAAGACAAATGAATGGATTCGCACACAAACAAAGGTAGAGGATGAAATCGAGACTGCGAAGAAGATGAATTGAGGATGGGCCGGTCACATAGCTAGACGAACAGATGGAAGATGGACGACAAATGTACTGCATTGGATTCCAAAAGAATAGAAACGACCGAGACGATGTCTAAGTTGGAAAGATGAAATCAAGCGTTTTTCAGGAGCTACATGGATGAAGATAGCATCAAACCGTGATATGTAGAAAGAAAAGGGGGAAGCCTTAATTCATCAGTGGATAGAAAACGGCTGAATATGATTAAATATATATATATATCACTAGCACGAAGGAAAGCCGGAAGGGCAATTTAAGGTAAATCAGAAAAATGAAGGAATATACTTATAGCTTATTTGTTCCGTATTAGAGCACATAAATATACAAATATCAATATATACATGTCACTACTATATTTCGAGTCCACTGTAGGCTCATAATCATGTAGAGAAGAAAACAACGTGCACATGTAGAATAAGCACAAGGTTGAAGAGACAGTGGCGACACACAGCGGACGACGCATAAAGCTTGGAGAACAACTGACTATGCATAGCGCGTAGATTTCAGGAGCCTGGAACACTTGACAACTATACAGCTTGTAAATTAAGGGTGGAATCGTGGAAGGAAATATGCAGGGAAATGGGAAGTTTAGTGTTATTAAAGTTAAGGCCAGGTTCTATTTTCGCGCTTAAACCATGAATAAAGGCGCCCTCCCACAGACGGCGTGTTGAGGTGCTGGTCGTAGGGGGTAAAATATGTATTATGGCAACCAGGAAAGATATATAAAGATTGGTGTTGTGGGACTCGGTGTGTAAGGAGACTTAGTCATCCAGTTTGTTGGTAGTGCAAAAGTGAAGATGGTTGTTGTTCACTCGTATTAACACATTCGTGTTGTGATCCTACGAACACAAGTAACATGATTCTGCTCCCAATGGAAGGTTCTTTTAGTTTGGAGAATCCTAGTGTTAGTTATGTGGTGCTTTAATTTTGAATTATCTGTGTAAGCTACATACACTTACAAATGTATTTATGAGATCTCAACTTAGAATATTCTAAGTATATGTTTTCTTTCAGGTAAATATTTGATGATAAATCATTGCAACGGATATAATTTTTTTGAAAATATTGACTTCGTTATTGTAATTATGAACATATTTCTATCTCGTTCCATTTGCTACATTTCAGATTTCTTAAATATTCACAGACATTTTTTACCCTAAATCCTTTGAAGGAGAAGTCTCAGATGTTTCACCGGCAGTATTCTGCGAGTTGCCACTTGTATTGGTTTTTGTTGCTTCGGCATTATCTTCTTTACTTGGGACAGGAGGTGGTCTTTGACCTAGTCCTGTAATGTAAAACAAACGTGAAATTAAAGAACTTAACAATGTCATATTGCTCACACGGAGGACAAATAAAGTAGTAATAGTATGTACCATTTTAATTAACAATATTTTTGTTCTCTATTAACAAAAAAATAAATAAATAAAAAAAAAAAAATGAAAAGCACTTTTTTCCCCTCCTTCTGCTTCAGACTGACAACGACTTTACTGTGTGCAAATGTGCTTTTGTAACCTCCTTTCACTGGACAAAATTTCAAGTTTAATGCATACTAAGCCACCACTTTCTGTAAAATTAGCTAAATAATGTTTTAATCAAAGTAAATAATGGGCGACGACGAATATTAAGAATAAGTTTTACGACGAATATTACTAACTTTAACTCAATTTGGTTAGATCTAATTAGGTCCCGGTAAGATGCTGTAATTATCCCAGAATACCGTTAAGATTATATCGGATTGCATATAATTATGCAATCATGTTCCCAATTAATGGAAGATAATATTTCTTAGGCGAAAATAGTAAAAATAATAATCACAATAAATAAGTAAAAGAACCATAACGTAAGGTAACCGATTAACAATAACATTTTCTGGCCAAGAACGATATTCCATCATAACTTAGACTTTTCATGAGTGGAGTTGTGATCCAAAAAGACCCATTACTTTATTACACAAAAATTCTGTACACATCGCACAAGTCTTCTGCTTATACGTATACGCAATAAATCACATTTACGAAGCAATAATATATATATATGAACACAAATCGCCTTAATCCCATCTGTAGTTAAGTATAGCAACAACTATGATTCTAACTAAAACAAAATAATGTCTTTTATCTTTTTTTTTTATCTTTACTGGGCTTCTATAATTTATTCCATTCACTCACTGTTAGTGTACTCCTTCCCTTGAACTTTTACAGCCAAAGTCCGTGCTCTAGCGGACAAAACTTGAAACACAACATCCGGAGGATTCGGGTTGGTGTTGGGAGTATCAGTACGTTGGGTGTATGTGCCTGCACGTCGAGTCTGGTTACGAGGTTAAGTAGGTAACCTCGGTTGACTTAAGCCTCCTGGAGGCGGTGATTGTAGGTTTAGGTTGTAAAGGTGGTGGAATTCAGGCGTTGTGTTCCATAGTTGAACAGTACTGCGATACTGGTATCTTCCCTTGATTTTGAGTATCTCGATAGATATAAGATACTTTTGAAAATATGTATCAGTGCCGTGTATCTCGATGGTTTTGAGCTGTATCTTGGAGATACTTTTGTGATATTTTTACCGATACTATTTAATGCTAATTTTTATTTTCATTACTCTGCAGTTCCTAATATGCATTACTATTTAAACCTCTAATTCTCTAGCCCACAGGATTCGGAATCATGTGAAGGCTTGAAAAGACGAAGAAGAAGACGGAATTCGGAAATGTTCGTTAACTGAAAGCAAGGCGATACTGAAGTGATCACTGCTACTGAAAATTTCACGAAAATATGAAGCCAGGGAGCGGTGAGGACACTTCATCTCGTTTTTTCACTTCCAGTCTAAACTAATATGGACCAGATTTTCGGTTCTAACTCAGTTTTTCACTCTTTATATCGCTGTGCGGCTCGTTTTTTTTAAATTTATGTCTTAATTCGTGCAAATAACGCAAATATTATTTGCAGTATTTTCTATTATATGCAAAGTACGGTCCACTATTATATGTCGAACTCATAAATTAAGACTTAAATAAAAAATGGACCGCACAGCGATAAGAGGCGTATAAAACTGAGTTAGAGCTGAAAATTTGGTCCACATTGGGTTAGACTAGAAGTGGACAAACGAGTTTAAATATTGGCTCTGGCGTCTATCTTTCGACACTAAGCAGTCACTCCAGTATCGTTACGTAGAGCTCGATGACTGGAAGTGATATTCTTCCAGGTATCCGCTTTAGAACTTCGGAAAACTTCGGGCGTATTTGCAAGCTCACTCTATGCTTATTCCTCATTAGTTTGTGGTTCAGTGAGGTTAGAACGTTTAGCAGGGTTGGAATCGAATTTGAGTTTAATTTTTAAGGCCTTTAGACAACTTCGGCTCAGGCCGGATGGATATTGATTTGTGGAATCAAGAAAAGGGGGATGAAGAAAGTGGGAGGAAAGGGGATAACCCCAAGAAAACCCACGCAGCACTAAGCCCACATGGCACGAGCAGGACTGGAACTGACGACCCCAAGCACTAGAGATAAGTAGTTTAACCGTTCAGCCACCGCGGCCCCAGTAGAGCTGGAGAAGCATAGCTAAAGGAATGAGTAAGAGTGAAGGGCAGAATATAATACCACTTCCAAATTTTAGAAAAATATGTGCGTTGGGGTAAATGAAAGAGAAGAGATTACAAAATTTCAAACCTTCAAGGCAACATGTCTTTATGTTTGCCAACATGGCAAATAAGTTCACTGTAACAAAAATAAGTATTCTTTGTTGAATTTAAAGACGCACATGAAAGTAAGTGTAATTTTGAATCCATGAATACTTTTCCTTATCATGTATTGATGTTTTCAATAACGCAAAATGTGGTGACTGGCATGTTTTACCAGCAAATTGTTACTCCAGTTGGGTAAAACAGTACTTTAGATACTTCTACCATAAACCACTGGAAGCACATGTAAATGTCACGTTTTGCATTCCTATAGCCGTGAAGCTTACTAAACTGTCGAAGATACCGAAAAGAGAAGATAATGTGCAAGGGGTAATGTGATCCGTTGACCCACATGACTCTTGGGTAATTTTCTATATTAGGTTCTAATATTCTACATCAGGGATTTTCAAACTCTTGCACTGGCGTACCACTAAACATAAATTCATATTTTCGCCGTACCACCAAGTAATATTACGGAATTTTCTGTGCAAATATTTAAAATTGCATGATTATATTGCTTTAATGGTTATGTCGATGAGGCATGATTGTCAAGTACTTGTGAGGCATGTTTTAGTAGCGTGATTGTCTTGTAATCAGGAGATCCCAGGATAAATCATGGGTACCGACCATCCTGAATGAGGTTTTAGCTGATTTACCTCGGTCACACCAGGCAAATTCTAGGGTAGTACCTTAAATAAGACAAAGAAACAGGAATATTCTGAACAAAAGAAAGCAAAACTTTAAAAATTATGAACAAAAATTGGTTTATTCGGGTAAATAGCTAACTTCTGCTATCAATAAAAGGTAATATTACGTATTTATAACACTCGTTATTCTTATAATAAAACACACACACATTGATACGACTGCGGATTCTAGGTACTTTTAAAACAACACGAAATTAAATATCTTATGTTCAATATTTTTATAAACTTTATGGCGTACCAAATAACGCTACTAACACAACTAAGTACGCGTACCACAGTTTGAACACTCCTGTTCTATGTCATTGAATATACTCGAAATATTGTTAATTTCAGATCGTACAAAGCAGAATCTGAGATAAAATCAAAGGTTAATATGAGGGAAAATGACATTATGTAGGACACAGTGTGTGTGTGTGTGTGTGTGTGTGTGTGTGTGTGTGTGTGTGTGTGCGCGCGCATATTTACTTCAACCCCTCTTGATTTTGGATCACATTCTGTATTGAATGTATGCGATGTAATGAAACAAACTACACTTGAAGTAAGCCCAATGTCATATAACAGAAGTAACGAATATGGAGAATAAACCAAGGGTCATGTGGGTCAAAGGATCACATGATTACTTGCACACGCTGTCCTGTTTTCTGCAATTCCCAGATAGTTCAGTATGTTTTATGGCTATAGGCATGAAAGACGTAGTACTTGCAGATGTTTCCAGTGGTCTATTGGAGAGTAGTTAAATTGCAATATTGGTCAACAGACAAGATGAACTCTCATGTAGTGAGTAAAGTACAAGAGAGCAATATAACACGCTACTGGTATAAGACTCCAGAAACCAGACACGAATTTGGTTGAGTTCATCAAGGCGCCAGAGAATTTCCAAGAGAACATCACAGCTATTCTGCGGAGATCGGAATTAAGTATCAACAAGGAGGTCACCAACCACTAAAGACAATTAGTACCAAAGTTGCAAGAAGAGTGGGAATTCACCTTGGAAGAATGCAAAGTCCGCTTTGGTTCAGAGGCTATAAAGAAAGTGGTCAAACACCCCGTGATTGTCGCGATGGATTTCTAGAAGAGGAAGCTATAAGCAATCAACATGACTCCAGGAAACGAAACGCCTATTCCTAAGTGGCAAAGACCACTCCAGAGGGACAAGCAGACACCGCCACCAAAACGTTCCATGAGGTACACCATAGAAGGCCTGTTGGAAATTTCTCGAAAAATCACCGGAAATAAAACTGCAAAATAAAACCACCGGTTCTTTTCAGGACTAACAAACCATTCTGAAAAGTGAAACTGTTTTCACCCAAACAATATTTTATAATAAATTAAAACTGTATTTCAAACAGCAACTCCCACAAGCTGCAAAAGGAAAATATGTAGGCCGATGAACAAAAAAATTCAAATGAATAAATCCCTCATGTATATAACCTGACAAAAAAGAGTTTGACTACATACGAGATAGAAGTCTTTTAGAAGGGATGATTCTAATTCTGCTCCACAGCTAAACCAAACACTTTAGCCCTCACAAAGGCCGTGGAACATTTCAGGTAGCACATAGACAGGTATTACTAGAGGGCACTAGATAAAATAAATTTACTGAAATATAAAATGGCTCTACCACAAACAAAGGAAAGTGATATGAAACCAGACATAAATCTCTTCGTTGTTTACGAGAGCATACTGGTCATCTACAGGAGATGATTGAACTTCTTGAAAGCAAGACAAAACTAAATCTCACCCCACAATAGAGACGTGCAATAAACAAACTAAAATCAATAAAAAAACATTATTATGAAACCCACGAACAAATCAAGCAGACTAGTCATCCTAGAAAAATTGGACTATGTAAAAGAAGTACTGCTATAACTGGAAGATAAGATCTCCTTCTGAGAGGTACACCAAAAGGACAGAAACATAATGAAAATAATAAAAATGAAACTAATCTGTTTTGAAAACGAACTTAAAGACACTGAAGCATTTATAAAGTGGTAGATTCATCTATCCTAATGCAAAACTAGCAAGGTTTTACCAAAGGTTCAAACAATCACGATTGGAGACTGGTCTACCGCCGGGGAGACCCATAGTTTAGCCATGCAACAGCCCAACAAGATATTTGGATAAATAGTTAACACATTTTCCTAGGAAATTGTTACCTACTCTACAGTGCTCGAAGTGGGTCAGAAATAGTGAGAGAACGTTTGCAGAAGTGGGTTATAAAAGGTAAAGAAACGCTTGCACCTATTGACGGCTATTGCCTATGCCTATTGAAAGTGAAAGCAATGAGCTCGCAATAATAAAAAGGTACGGGAACCCTATATCCAAAATTAAAAGGTAATGGAACGGTGTTCCCCCACGTCCTCCCACTTCGAGCATTGCTACTCTACCAGAATGGCTTAAAGACACTTCTGATTAAATAATTAATCCAAAAGATATATGCTGCAGATATAAAAAGTCTTATAGAACTAGTTTGAAATTACTACAGCTCTATGAACAAATGGTTAAATACAGCCTATTGGAGGAAACGTTGGAACCACCACCTCCAGTACTACTGAAGAGGGATCTGCAAATTCTAATGTATAATAATTACATTAGTTTTGGCAACAAGAGGTTTCTCCAAAAGAAAGGCACGGTACAGGAGCATCTGTTTCTGTAGCCTATGCTAACATATATGTACATACACAACTAGCATTTACTGATAAAGGGCCTGTGCTTTAATATACATTTGTTTATGGTGTAGGAATATTTCCTGGGACGGAAGAATACCTAAAATCCTACACAGACAATTTACACAAGAATGCAGGAGGATTTGAGTTCACACTTGAGTCGAGCTAAACTAGGATACACTAAGGAAAAGACCAAACTGACATCTGGAAACGGACGTATATTACAATCCTATTACAAGACACCAATTTATACACGCATACACGGCACATCCAAGTGTCCTAAAAAAAGCTCTCTGATACAATTATAGCCAAAGAACAGAAACTAGAAAGAAATGTAAAGAGCATTTATTGCTAGAGGATACAAGAAGAAAATGGTTCAAACAGTATTCAAAGAATGTTTGGAACCAGTCGGCTAAAAGGCCAAAAGAACAAAATGTGAAAACAGAGCTATTTTTCCCGTAGAATACTACCCGAACTACGAGAAAAAGCCGATCAATCTAATCCAGAAATTCTGAGATGAAATCAAGAGAGAATATGACAGAGATAGCTGGTGGATGGGGATGACACAAGGTCCACGGCTCATCGCACATAAAAGACCAAGATCTTGTGTACCCAACACAAGCAGCTTTCACACAAAACAATTGACGATGTACAACAATTAACCAACAAAGAACCCAACGTAGCTAACACATGCCAAAATACATAAGCAAAAAAGAGAGAACTGGCACTGACAAACATGTAATCTATCATTTTAAGGAAAAAATTCTGAGTAGCGAAGAGATAGAAGACAAGTTAGGAAAATTAGAAGATGTAAATTATAAAATTTATCATTTGAAGAATTCATTCATTAAAGGTATTACAGAATTCAGAGAAGCCCTACACCATTAAAGAAACCAATGGCAGACCAATGGTGAACCTCAATTCCAAAAAGTTCAAGTTGAAACACTCCAAAATAAACGAAATAATTAAAAAAGGAAAAGAAATCCAAAGAAATTTGTTTCAGTGGAACAAATGGATCTGAAACTAGAGTTTAAAGCGAGAACTAGAAAACGATTAACTCTTACAGAAATCCACTAGGAACCTCATTGGCGGAAGATATACACATAATGTGCACATTCGACCATAAACGAATTAAGGCCTATTCTATATAACTAACCGTCACTTAAAGGGAGATGTACACAACTCCCACAAACGCAAGAAGAGATTTAAGACAAAAGTCCTAGATAGTGAGCAAGTAGGGTAAATTAACAGTCATACAGTAAAGCAATTATATATTTCTTTAGTATCTTCATTTATATGTGTCATATGGGCAGTTTTAATTGACGAATTTCACATTAAACCGTAATTTGTACTTTTTAAAACAAATACAGGATAAAAATGTTAAGCATTAAGAAAGTATCTCGATACTTTTGAGTTGTATCGGTATCTTTATCGAGAAAATTTTTCTTTTAAGTATCGTAATATCGTAACAGATATTTTTTACGCAAGTATCGTGTATCGGTATCAGATATTTTGAGACGTATCTGATGCAACTATGTTGTACTCTGAGAGCAAGGGAGAAGGAAATATCTTTTTTGGTGTGGTAAGAATGGGAACTTGAATAATGATTGGAAAGCCTGGCGGCATAGACGGGATTAATTTATTAAGATGTTTCGGGTTCATGGAAGAGTACATATAATGGGCCTGCGTCCAGACAATGGAAATACTACCGTACCAGTCATGTGAGGTCAACAGGAGGATTTTGGTGAGAGACTGGATGGCGATCGAGAGGTTCCGCGCAAGCTGCAGATGAAGGAATACATATTGGTGGTTAATTGGACATCGAATATCCTACAAAGAGGTGTTATGAAAGTGCGGTTGGGTGGTGCTATAGCAGACAAAGAAAGCTTCTGTGTCAATCCCGATGGCGTGAGCCCTAAATTCAGACATGAGCGCAAAAAACAGGCATCGGCTAACAATTTAGTATAGTTCAATATGGAATAACGTATCGAGAGAAAAGGATTGATGGGATACTATGGAAAATAATTTTGCACATTGAGAAATTCAACAGCTTGGTATACATAAAAGATTTTAGCAGAACCAAACTTACTTGTCTCAAGTGGGTTTCCTATCTTAGTGGCATCTGAGGAAACACTTTCAGCAGAGGACTGCAAGTTCTCATTCTTCCACTGAAAATCAGAACTTTCATTGTCTTCTTCTACCTGAGAAGGAGTTACTTCTGTCTTATCCAGGCTATATGACAAGAGAAAACTAATAAACACAAACTTGAAGGACATAATAAGCTATTACACTCACAACAGAAAATACAGAGTAGTATATCCACAGGCGACACTCTCCAAGACCTACAGCAGGGATAGAGTAAATATCATATGTTACTTGTTGCTTGTGCACATAATGACATAAAATGAAGCTGAATTTATAAATTACATGCAATAAAACATCAACACTAATTTATATAAAATAAAGCAAGTATAAAAATATACTTCAATTAAAATTATATAAAATGGTCTCTTTCTCTCTATCTTATGAACAGAATTTCTATCTGAAAATGGTATAAAATGGTATCTTTCTCTCTATCAATGCCTTTTCGGACCACCGCACGGTGTGGCCGATTCCAAAATAGCTGGCAAAAAAAAAAAAAAAAAAAAACCTAACTAACTAGTTAGGGAATTTTTCATGTTGGGTTTATTAGAGTACATCTGTAATGGTCAGAAATTACTTATGAAAGTATTTCCTTTTACCTATCCCAGAATAGGAGTCCCAAAGCTATCTTTGTTCGATTGGCACACACATGTTGAAAGTTGTATAAAAACTTTAGATTGAAGCAGAACATAATCAAATAAAATGGAATCAACGTCTAAAAGTATGTACAATGTGTATATATATATATATATATATATATATATATATATATTTAGATAGATAGATAAACAGTTACGAAATAATAAATTATCAAATATAAATTATTATTGAAACAATAATTGTTATTGACTTTTATTAATTGAAATCTTTAAAATACGATATGTTCTTATGAAAAAGTTATGTTGTTCCGTGTTGTTCCGCTGTCAGGCTTATTTTAAGTTATAGTCAAATGTATTTTCTTCAATAATTAAAAAAAAAAAAATCCTGCTTGAAGTTGCACCCCTGTTTTTTTTATTCAATTTTTTGAAAACCACATACTATATATAGCCTCATGATCACTGACTGATTGACTCTCTCATCAAAATTCCCAGGCCAAATTACTGGAGCAAGAAATACCAAATTTAGTTTTTAAGGTACATCATCACTAGAAGGTAAAGGGAAAAATACCAAATTGTGAAAAAGTCGCCATTTTGGATCCAAAATGGCGGACCCGAGAAAACAATTTTTCAAACTGTTTGAACTAGACATAAGAAATTTGGCATAAAGGTGTATGAAAATATTACACGAGTAGTTTAGGAAAATATTGCAAGGTTTTGAAAAAGTTGCCATTTTTATTCCAAAATGGCCGCCCAAAAACCCATTTTCAAACCAATGATGCTTGAGAAACGATATTTGATATGAAGGTGTATGAACAAAGTTACAATAAATGGGGCAAACCTCCCCTATGGGAGCGCAACCACCCGGCGCATGGAACCAGTGCCTCCAATTAACCAAAGCGAGTGAAAGTTATATTATTAGAATAAACGACTAAATGAAAAGAGAAAGATAGAAGCATCGTGCAATGTTGTTTTTCACAAATCTAACCTCAAAAGAAGAGAAATTGGAAGACATGGGATAAGTGTGTATGTTTGTGTATGTTTGTCTGTGTGTGTGTGTATGCGTGCCTGATATATGTATATATATATATATATATATATATATATATATATATATATAAGATAAATTTAAGACAAATGAAGGAGAAAAAAGGATAATACTTACAGCTTACTTTTGCATTAGATCACACATATTCACATGTATACATAAAAAAAGTCACTATATTTCGTGTATTCACACTTTTTCAAGTAGAGAGGTACACGTTTTCACAAAGTACAAGTTTGAAGAGACAGTGGCAACACATAGCGGACAAAGCATCAAAACTGGAGAACAACTGACTGCTGTAGCGCGTAGATATCCGGGACTTGAAATAATAATAACTGTATAGCGTGTAAGTACAAGGTGGGATAGTGGATGGAAATGTGTTGAAAATGCAGAGGAAAAGGGGAGCTTAGAATTATTGAAGGTTAAGGCATCAGACATGCCAGAGACCCAGATGTAAGGTCTGCTCCATTTTCATCACTTCTCCCACAATCACTATCAATACTGCTAATGGTCTGTACACCCTCAATCCCAAGGGTACATGCCACACCCTATACATTCTAACCTGCAAGTTCTGCGATGCCTTTTATGTGGGGAAACAAGTTGTGCTCTTAACATTCGAATTAATAACCATCGTCACTTCTGTATTATCAACAAACCGGATGCCCCAGTTTCCTTGCACACCGAGTCCCACAATACCAATTTTGATCTATCTTTCCTGGTTGCCATAATTCACATTTTACCCCCTACGACCAGCACCTCAACACTCCGTTTGTGGGAGAATGCCTTTATTCACGGTTTGAGCGCGAAAATAAAACCTGGCCTTAACCTTCAATAATTCTAAGCTCCCCTTTTCCTCTGCATTTTCAACACATTTCCATCCACTATCCCACCTTGTACTTATACGCTATACAGTTATTATTATTTCAAGTCCCGGATACCTACGCGCTACAGCAGTCAGTTGTTCTCCAGTTTTGATGCTTTGTCCGCTACGTATCGCCACTGTCTCTTCAAACTTGTACTTTGTGAACACGTGTACTTCCTCTCTACTTGAAAAAGTGTTAATACACGAAATATAGTGACTTTTATTATGTGTATATGTGAATATGTGTGATCTAATGCAAAAGTAAGCTGTAAGTATTATCCTTTTTCTCCTTCATTTGTCGTAAATTTACCTTATATTGCCTTCCCGGCTTTCCTTTGTACTAGTTATATATATATTTACAGAGAGAGAGAGCGAGAGAGAGCAGAGAGCAGAGAGCAGAGAGAGGCTTGTCAATTGAAGTTGTTAGTTTGTAACTGGCTCCAACTAACTGTGAGAGTTAGTCAAGAAGATGAACAAAACGATGCCTCAAGTTCAGAATGTTCGACATCACAAGACACTGATGCATATCTATAAATTTATCGCCTGACGATGAAGTCGATCTTTTTGTAATTACATTTCTAATACAATAGATTGATTTATGGTTATAATTAATACAAACTAATTTTTCAAAAAATAATTTTATTATAATTCCGTTATTATATAACAAAGCATTTGCAGATATATTTATTAATTATTACTCAATTTGCATCCAATCAGGAATCATTTCTAAAAAAACAACGTAATATTTCATTTTAAAAAATATCATTTAAGTATACGCTAAAATGTTAAAATGTTGTTAAGGGGGTTAAATTTTGCAACCCTGACTTCAGATTCGTAAACAGCGATCCAAAAAAAAAAAAAAAAAAACCGAGTACAGATTTTGAGATCATTAACTTGAGTTTTTTACTTTTAGCCCGTCTTTTTGGAATCGACCGCAATGCGCGCTGTGCCAGTTACCGAATCAGCGGATATGAGAGCTGAAGTATATTATTATATAATAGTATCTCACACTGACAACTAATTTGAATTTCCGAATATCTTGAAATTAATTCCTTTGGTATATCGAATTAATCATATTTACACCCACTTACAGCATGTTAGTTCTCATCTAATAGATGAGTAAAACTGTACATTACCACAATTTTAATTTACTAAGAAGTTATTTTTATTTTATTGTCTACATTACTTTCATATAGCAGTGAAAATAGCATCACTCTGGTGACTCAGGTTATCAGCTGTTTCATATACTGAAATTCCTAGTTACTGCACTCTAGTTACAGCAAGCGTTCAAGTTTCTAAATTTCTATTTGCATCAAACTTACTTGTTAAGATATAAATGAAACTAATGTTTAAATTTTCAGTTTGCCTGCAAAATATCTTGCACATATCTGGTGTAGTAAAAAGTAATCCATTATTTTTGCATGACATTGAAGGCTTGACTTACCATAGTTAGAATGATCCGATTTAGGTCACATATGCGACGTTTTGTTCGATAACGTGTTGCCATTTGGAAGGTAATATCATGATGCCTCTCTCATAGAAACCCTTGTCCCTATTGGCAAAAAACTGAGACAGTCGATGTTCACAAGCCTCTCTTGACGCGAATTTTGCACCAGCAAACGTGTTCGCCATGGACAGGAACAGATGGTAATCACTCGGTGCCAGGTCCGGACTATAAGGTGGATGCATAAGAACCTCCCAACCAAGCTCCCGGAGCTTCTGGCGAGTCACTATCGATGTGTGTGCCCTGGCGTTGTCCTGGTGGAACACAATGCCTCTCCTATTGGCCAAAGCTGGTCGATTGCTGCCTTCAGACGGTCCAATTGTTGACAGTATAGTTCCGAGTTAAGGGTTTGGCCGTAGGGGAGCAGCTCATAGTAGATTATTCCCTACCAATCAAACCAAACACACAGCAAAACCTTCCTGGCCGTCAATCCTGGCTTGGGTACCGTTTGCGCCGGCGCACCGCACTTCGACCACGACCGTTTTCGCGTGACGTTGTCGTAAGTGATCCACTTTTCATCACCAGTCACCAACCGCTTCAGAAATGGGTCGCTTTTGTTGCGATTCAGCAGCGATTCGCAGATGGAAATTCGGTCCATGAGGTTTTTTTGCGTTAACTCGTGTGGCACCCATACATCAAGCTTCTTTATGTATCCAGCCTTATGCAAATGGTTCCACACGGTTTTTTGTGCAATGTTTAGCTCTTGGGCAATCGAAACAGTGCTTACATGACGGTCGAACGGGACAATGTCCATGATTTTATCGACACGTTCGACACGTGGCCTTCCAGTGCGTGGTACATCTTTGACGTCAAAATTACCGGCACGGAATCGACGAAACCAAAATTGCGCGTGATTGGCTGTTACAGTATCAGGAACATAAACACTATTCACATTTGCAGCCGCCTGGCTTGCGTTCTCGCCTTTATCGAAGAAAAACTGTAAAATATAGCGTATTTTCTCTTTGCTAGTGTCCATTTTGACGCGCGCTCACACAACACTGAGTCAACTCATCACAACTATCTGAACAGTGTTTGTAGTACGCAATCTCATCGTTTGAACGCCATCTCGTTGAACCCGATCGGACTTATACAACGCGAGATACAGATCACTGAAGCCATCTATTGGCAAAATAATGGATTACTTTTTACTACACCAGATATTTCCCCACTGAATCCTTCAAATTTATAGTTATCTTTTATTTTTCAAACTGGTTGAACTTTGACTTACGAGAACTGTGTGTCACAACTACATAAATGTGTTTAGCTGTAATTGTAAATGTTTTGTAAGAGAAAAACAATTAATTTATTTACGTATAATTATTGATCAACATCAATAATTTAAAGTGAAACCTACATATACAGCACGTTATATTATTGTTAAGGAAGCTTTCTTAGAAATACATTATGTACAGAATGGATGTTATATATCAGGCAAAAATATATTAATATAACTAGAGAAATAAAAAAGTACATGTAGGAGTAAATGGTAAATTATACAAAATAATAAAATGAACACACAACAGATGAATATATCTATAAATCCACCAATCTGCAAATGGGAACAGAAATGATAGGCAATATAAATGGTAAAATTTGCATTGAGAGGAATTATTGAGAGGAATTATGTTTAAGATGCTTCCTGCATTAATTCACGAGACTGATTAACACAAAGCACAATAAAGAGTAACAGTAGTTCATCGTCTTCAGTACTAGAACGAAGATACAGTCACAGAATCACATGTTAAAATAACTGTTTCCGGCATTTTAGATTTTACATCTCAGTAGTTATTCAAATATGTGACTGTACCTTCATTACCTTTCTTCTACAACTAAAGATGAGGAAATACCTCGAAATATACTGCTATACAGTGATTTGTTTTATTAGTGCACGTTAATTCCCTCATGAAGCAACGTAAATACTACTTCCTCTTTCTACGGCATTTAATAGCATTGTATTTCTTAGTAAATAAAATTTTGTTGTTTTTCTGTGTTGCTTTATTCAAAGTTTGACAGTCAAAGTATTTAATGACAAACACAGTGACAATTTGATTCAATATCTTGGAAGAAAATTATTTTTAGCTAAATTCAGCACTGACGTTATTCAAAAGTCAAGGACAAATGTGTTGACTAAAAGCAATATAAAAAAAAAAAAGAAGAAAAAATGAGTTCAGAATAATAATGGAATATTTTACGATATGAAATGAAATCTAATTTTAATCTATATCATTTAATGAATTTTTAAATGAATCATTTATAGATATATTTTGGAATGACGTAATTATTGCTCAGAAGTAACATGCTACAATATAATTTATAATTGATTCCATAGGAAATCTGTATAAATTATGATTAAAAATTATTCAGCTTTCGTAACTTAACAAATTGTAAGCAAATAAATACTTCAATTAACTTGAAGTTTCTTGATGTTATTAAAATATATTTTGAAGGTTCATTTATGAAGAAATTAATAAAACTATAAGAAACCTGGTTGGCAAACCGAGTTCCGTAAGTAAACGATTCATTGAGTCTACAGCTTATAGCTTAACACGAAATGGACCATTTCACACTCTATTCTAATTTTACTTTTTATTGCCTATTCCTACTTGTACTTCATCCATATCTCTATATCAACACGTCCGTGAAAGAGCCTCATCCCTGTAAAATTGACACCCCGTTTTTACTTCTCATATTTGCGATTTTCGAATTACCCTGTAAAAGTTCTACCCCGTATATGAAAGGAAAGCAACCAACATACTTCCCCGAGTTAATTGATATGCTACAGTAGGCAAAAAATTGGAAGCTGTGGCTGAAATTCACAACAACTTTTTTAGCTGTCACTTTAGAGACAACGGAATTCCAATATTCTAATTGGCGGCGTCAGTACTTGCAGTCAACTGGCAAGTAAGGAAATCTGGTAGGTCACATACGAATACCTCCCCTTCATTTCTTCTTAAGAATACCTTCTGTTTCTTACTACTACTCCCCTTCGGCAGCCCAGGTCAACTCCAAGAAGAGCTACACATAACATGAAATCTTGGCTGAGATGGAGACGAAAGTGTGTGGGGGGGACGGGGGAGAAGAAGTGATGATCTTATTGCATGACTCATTCTACGGCATTACCTAACGTACATGTGATGAAAGGTCTGGCCACACTAGAATCATTCTCGCACTCGAAATTGAGCTTGTGACAGTATTAGATGTTTCCTTTAACGTAAATATGGGGAATTCTGATAGTTCTATTGCTGTGCTTAAGCTTGGAATACCTAATTAATACCTCATAAAAGGAAAATTTACCTTTCATGGCCCTGAAATTTAAGATCAAAATTGCGGTCGCGAAAAGACACTTATTTAAAAGGCTCGTGTACAAGCTCACCCTTAAAATTTGGGGCCACTGTCAGGAAAAAGTGGGGCCGTTACAGGGGCTTATACGGTAAATATATATAAGATGATAAAATAAGGTCGAAAAGTGTCACATGTTACTGTGCAAAGACAGGTGCACAAGGTTCACAAACAAAAACGAAAAGTGGCAACGTTTCGCAGAAGCGTGTTGATGTAATAGGAGAAGAGATAGACAGAAAGGAGGACTGGTGATAGGGAGCCCCCATATTGCAAACTGACGCTAGGTAACAGAGTAGCGAAGTTATGGGGGCGGGGAAAGGACTAAAGGGGCCGGAGAAAACACCAAATGGAGAAGGAAGTGCGGAAGTTGCTATAAGTCGGTGAGAGACTTCCTAAAGTAATAAAAAAAAAAAAATGTTAAGAAATAGTTTTATAGACAAAACCAAAACGCCCCCGTATAATAAGGAATCCAACGGTGTATCGTTCATCTCTGTCTGATTTGAGATCTAGGGTGATACAGAAGGAGAAAGCTAAGCGACTTAAAAGGAATTGCCACCTTTAGAGTCAGTGATAGTTTTCACCAACCTTTAAGATCACGACGAATCCAACGCTGTTTCGTTCATCTCTGTCTAGCTTGTAGTTCCTGAGATCTAAGGGAGGGAAGGGGTTGCAGAGGGAGAAAGCTAAACGATTTATAAGGACCTGCCACCTTTAGAGTCAAAGTTATATTTTCTCCACCCTTTCAGAACACGGCGAATCCAACAGGTACAGTTCACCTCTATCTTGTAGTTCCTGAAATCTAGGGTGTGTAGACGAAGAAATCTAAGCAATTTAAAAATACCTGCTACCTTTAGAGTCAAAATATATTTTCCCCACCCTTTCAGACCACGACGAATCCAACGGTGTATTGCTCATATGTGTCTGACTTGAAGTTCTGAGATCTAGGGGGTACAGACAGACAGACAGGATAAATTGTGTAGCTTTCCTGTATATACGGGTGCGCTAAAAATCAGCGAGGAGAGGAAATAATAATAGTAATAAAGATGGAGGGGGAAAGAAGAATAAAGAAAATTAAGATAGAAGTGAAAATAGAGACGGAAGGAGAGAATGGAAGAAGGAAGCACCAAAACAGAAGAAGAAAAAGAAAAGAGAACTGTGCTGCAGGGAGTTACATGCAGTTAAGGGCGGGTTCATGTTTGAGGAAGAGGATAGAGAGGTACATCTGCTCCCATATCTTTTTAATAGTGGTAGGTGAGTCGGAATTAAGAATTTTCAGGATGCTGACTTGAAAGGTTTCGTCAAAGGTGCACCCGTTATAAGAACTGTCGTATGGGGATATGAAGAAATTGTATTTTGGAGGAGTAGCGATGGTTGTTAATGCGGATGTTTTGTTAGAGGTGTTTGTGTTTCTCCAACGGAGAAGGCGGAACGTAAGTTACAGAGTAGGGGATAAATGAGGTTGGAAGATATCCGACTGCTACAGTGTCGGAAAGACTATGTCTTGAGAGTGACGGGATGTTCGAGTGACGGGTTCAAAAATAGGACAGATTCTGCGGCGAGGTCTATTGCACTTGCCAAGTTTGGGGAGAATGACTGAATGGGTCCAGTTCTGGTGAAATCGTGCTGTGATTCATGGGTCTGCAGTAGCCTATTTTGGGGAATGACGGGAAAACTCTTCCAGTTTCAGTTGATGCAGTGAATATGGAGTGGTCCAGTCTGAAGAGCTTTCGGAGGACCTGGAGGATGGCGTGGTTCCGAGTAAGAAGATTGGAAGCGAAGGGTGCTTCGTGGGGAGGCCGGTTGGAGTTTGGGATATTTCTGGCACGGTCCATTTGTTTACCGAGGAGATGATTGGGATATCTACAGTCTGTGAGAGCTGAGGAAAGGGTACTGAAATAATATTGAAGTAGGTCATGAGAGAAACAAATGCGGGTGCCCCAAACAGAAGAGCGTATGGGAGAGAGCATTTAGTCTGATGTAGATGGGAGCTATTGTAATAAATTATTATTAACTCGGATCTGCCCGAGGAAAGTGTGATGTTGAACAAAAAATCTTTTGTATCCGGTTTTTTAAAGTATATTTGTATTTTCATGTGTAAACGGCAATTAATATTACCTTTCATTATTGTGAGAAATGCATAAATATTTTAATATGTGTAATCATTTGTTAATGCGAAACAAAAGAATAGCTTCATTTGTAATGGCGTATGAGGATGTTCGCCTGTATACCTTTTATATTTCTCGAAAGTTTTATTACATAGAGAATCGAGGGAAAACCCGTTTATCTTTGTTTCAGCACTTTTAGTTTCCCGGCCGTCTGGAGCCTACAATCTTTAAACACGGCCATATATGGTAATGTTTGTATTCTAATTTCGCTACAACCTAGTTGTCTTTGTTCTTTAATTTGGTGTTAATATGGTCGATTATGTTAATATGTATCTTACTTTTGTGAACTTTACTGGCTATACGCAAGCATAAATGTGCTGTTTGCAACGCCCTCTGTCTGTGGCGTTGGCTCGACTCGAGAGCGTTCGAGATGAAACATCTGTTTTTGTCTGTGTGCCAAAGGGTCGACTTCGTGATTGTCGAGACCCGACTTCCTGCCCCTTTGTGAGTGCGTAGACGTTTTGAATACAAGTTAAAACGTTATTAAGGGCTAACCTCATCAGGACAGGATTATCATAGTACGTGCAAAATTCACTCGTGGTCCGCCGACAGGACAATTCGTTCAAGAAATAAAACAAAGGAGACCAATTCCCTTTGTGTCGGTAAAGTTGGAATCCGAGCGATCAAAGCGCATTAAGGGGAAGAGGTACAGTTAGACAGCGTACTAACATTTTTGGTCATATTACAAAAACAAGAAAGTCAATTAAAAAAAAGCCCTAATACTGAACTGCTTAAAGAATGTCTCCTTTATATAAAAATGTAATGGAAATTTTAGGAGCAAAACTGACCTCGTAACATAATTTTAAAAGTAGATGCTCTTGACGCCATACATTTTAAATGGGAGAGAAATATGGAGAAGAAAAAAAAATGTTTTTCGTGTAAAACTTGGCTTATGTTTTAAAAGCCTTGACAAAAAACTTCTTTTAACTATCCTCTTTCATTTTATTTATCTTTCCCCTCCATCCTATGTACCAATTCTTTGTAAAGTTATTAAAAATGAAATTCCTATAGTAATATATGGGCTTTTCTCTTTCTCACTCCGATCACCAGATGCTCATATTTACGTTAGGGTTTCTTTTCCTTTCCTTGTTCATACTTCCGTGGTGACCAGTGTGCGTGGGGGAGGTAGAGAAGAAGAAACTGCTGGTGTTAAGTAACATGGAAGGGTCGTGAGCAGACATTCCTATAGAGTCCCCTCCCTCTTTCATTCATCAGAGCAAGGTCGTCAAAGACGAATATATGCTTATGCTTACAGGATTGGGGTTACCAGAACTATTTTGACGTAGAACTTTCAAGCGAACCAAAAATTGAAGGAAACTGCTGAATTTCCTTGTAACAGTTTCTGAACCTATGGTGTACAGAAATAATGTTACATTTATTTTTTGTCTCCAGATAACAGCGCAATTTCAGCCAATTTATCCTAAATATATTTAGAAAGAGGAAACTTTTTTGGAAGGAATCAGCCCTGACCTTATTCAAAGTACCATCCCAGCATTGCCAGGTGTAGCCAAGAAAAACAAGGGACAAGCTCAGTCAGGATAGCAGGAACCGAACCCGAAACTTCACCATTACAAGGCAAGCACTCTACTGACTGTTCTACCCAGTGTTTCTTTCAGAAGATTTCATTCGGGGGCTTGTCGGGGGGGAGGGGCTCTAAGGAAAATATAAATAATGTATATCGACTCCAATGTACTAAAATATAAAATAACAATAATTTAACTTAACATTATGTCGTACTTCCCTAGTTAAAATCAAAATAGATGAACAATGTTCATAAAACGTGCTATTATATACGAATTTCAGTATACGTATGAGTAATACAAATATTGAGACTAATTATTTCGAAGGAGCGGTTGAAAATCTCCGGTGGGGGGGGGGGGTAAGCCTCCTCCCCCGAAAGCATGCCAGAAAGAAACAGTGATTCTAGCTCGTCGGTTATATGGTCATGGTCAATATATGTATCCAAGATTTTATTATGGTCATTATACGGTATAATACCGCAAGTGGTCAATCAATCCATAAATTCTTATAGCGTGTAACTGATTAGGACTGTTAAATACTTATAATTGAATTTGCAAAACTAACTTTATTCATTAAAATTTCATACTTTCACGAAAATTGATTTTATATGCTATTCGGAAATTCTTTCAACCGATTTTGTTTATTTTAATGTATAGATAAAAAATATGTAACAATTTGATGCGTCAGATGTTTCAACTGCTGAATTAGTCCGGCAGGCGAGAGGTAAACCCAAAATTTTTGGATAAAGTTTTTTTATTACCTTTGGGCAACTCCCACAATTCAAGATGGAGTCCGCCAGTAACGTCATTATTGAATGGATTGTGCCATATGATTGAACAATGCCATATAACACACCCGAACTTTAGTATTAAGTATTTTTTGTTGTTAGTAGCTTTGAAGTAGAGTCTATTTAAGATGAAAATGCTTGATGACATTTTGTCACCCTTGGACAAGTCCCACAATTCAAGATGGAGTCCGCCACTAACGTCACTGTTCAACGCATTATGACATATGACTGAATATTATCGTATGCCACACTCAAATTTTTTGTTTCAAGTTTTTTTTAATGTTAATAACTTTGAAGTAGAGTCTATTTAAGGTGAAAACTGCCGCGATATCTCGCCACACTTAGGATATCCCACTATTCAAGATGGCATCCGCCCATAACATCGCATTCCAACACGTGCCATATGACTGAATAACGTGCAATATCTCGGAAACTATTAAGAGGACAGAAAATACTACTCTGTCAATTTGAGATTTTCAAGATGACAATTGTTGCAGTCATCTGGAAGAAGCATATTGAAGCAGTCACCTGCAATGTTGAAGAGGCTGCTTCAACAGTGTATTCACGAAGATATATTTTTGAACTCATTTTCTTCCAAGTGTAATTTCATACATAAAAGAATGTGGTTGAGATTAAAGTATCTATTGCGATTTATTGGTTCTTTTAACTCTTCTGCCTCATAGTTCTGTAACTGGCTTTATGTAGAAAGTATTAAAAAGTGAGAACAACAAGTCTGAAAAGTTAATTGCATCAGGAGCATCATGTCATTATATCATTAATATATTTAACATTGGCGTTTATTATCATTAATAAATACGGCATTGCCTGTAAACATCTACGTTGGCACTAGTTTATGCTCATAAGAGAGAACATGTTTCATAACTATTGTTCAAGACCTAGTCTGCAATCCAATTATTCAGAATTAAATGAGGCCACTATTTAATATCCTGTATGAGTCAACTGGAGTGTGTTTCTTTACTTTTGATCCAAGCACAAAGAGCTTTGGAATTGGCAAGAGAAAGCTTGATGCAAACTTTGCAAAAACAAGTTTGCATTTGCTTCCTTTCGAATCCTTAAAACATAATGACGAACGTTGATGGCATCATCACCCGACTCGCTATGTTTAAAATGTTTTCTGGTTCAGTTCTAGGATCCAGAGGATCGATTAGACCGCTTAGTCTCTGCTATATTGCATCCCTGTCCACATCATCTGATGCAGTGCTCGAAGTGGGGTGGGGGCTCGAGGGGCGCTCCGTGCCCTTAACTTTTTCATTTTGGATTTGGCGTACCCCCTACCTGTTTATTATTGGGAGCTCATTGCCTTTACTTTTAATAGGCAATTGCCACCAGTAGGTGCAAGCGTACTTTTTCTAGCCCACTTCTGTAATCGTTCACTTATCTTTTCTAACCCACTTAGAACACTGATCTGATGAATTTCTAACCTTCATTTCTCTTTGTGCTTGTCTTGAATTGTATCTTGACTGTCTTCACACATCAGTTGCAAGCTATTTTCAATTTTGGAGCAAGTATTCAAACTTATTATGTTCTCAGGGTTTCGGGGCTGACAAGTGAGGATAATAACGATGATTCCACCTTGTGTGTGATCCTATTTCATGAATGATGTATCCACTGTTTCTTTCATGGATGCTTTCAGGGGGGGGATTTGCCTCCCCCCGTTTTCTTACCGACCACTTGGCATTCGAGCATCTGAGTTGTTGGTGAATCTGGATGCAGATCGTCCAACTGTCTGCCGTGTCCGTTTTAGTCTCTGCCCTCCGTGGACACTTGTTCGTCCGCGGACTGATATCTCTTCGTCAACTTTAAAGACATCAGAGACATCTACGACTGAGTTCCAGCAGCGTTTTCGTGAGTTCCAGCAGCGTTTTATCTCTCCTTTTACGGATGGGTCCAAATCAGATGTGCGTTTGTTATAAATGGGGAAGCACACCAATTTTGTCTTAATCCCAAAGCTAGTATTTTTACTGCTGAACTATATGCCCTTTTAAAGGCTTTGAATTTTAGTCTCGTTCGTGGTTTCAACCACAACCGTGAGTTTGTACAGATTCGCTCAGTGTTGTTCAAAGCCTCGATAATATGTATTCTAAGCATCCGCTCGTGCAAGATATCGTATGTAAGACACACGCCATCTGCTCTGCCGGTGGTGAGGTTGTCTTTTCGTGGATACCAAGTCATGTTGGTATCCATGGTAATGAATTGGCAGACGAAGCTGCTCGTGAGGCCTCTTTAGGAGCTAACATTGATATTCAGCATGTTCCATTTCAGGACATGTTGATGTATTATACACAGGTTACACGGAATGAATGGCAGCGACGATGGGATGACGCTGTTGTAAATAAATTGAAAGAAATTAAGGTAACTGTTGCTCCATGGAAATCATCTTGCTGAGATAGTAGGCGTGAAGAAGTACTTTTATGTCGCCTACGTATAGGCCACAGTCGCCTGACACACGGATATCTGTTGCGACGATTAGATCCACAACATTGTAATAATTGCAATGTAGTTTTAAGTATCCGTCGCGTTCTCTTAGATTTCCCAGGATATCATCATCTCAGACAACGTTATAACATCCCCAATGACATGGCGTCATTGTTAGGGGATGAACCAGGTATGTTGCGGAGAATTTTTATGTATGTTCGTGAGACAGGTTTATCTCCTTCTCTTTGAGATGATTATATCCCTTAGCTGTTAAGTTTTATGTAGTATTATTGTTTTATTTTGTGAAGGCCCATTTACATCCTGCACGTTTTTTCTAATTGTTATGCTAAAGACTCTATACCGTACATCTTTAGTTTTCTTACTCGTTCTTTTGGCCATTTACACCAGTGTTTTATATTTCTGAAGACCTTTTACATCTTCAGCTTTTATGTGATTTTACTGTTTTAGTTTTCGTATTTTATCCAAACAACAGCTAAGTTTAGACGTGACAAAGATAAGGGGATTCCCCCGTATCGGGACGGGCGTAAGCCATAGTGCTGTTGCCGCCCATAAAATTCATTTTATCTTTATCTTATCTTTACCGGGGGTTTTCAACCGCGCCCCTGGAAGAATTAGTCTCAACAATTGTATTACACATACATATACTGAAATACGTATATAATAGCACATTCTATAAATATTGCGCATGTTATTTGGAGGTTAACTAAGGAAGTACGATATATTGTTAAGTAACATTATTGTAATTTTACATTTTAGCACATTATTTATAATCAATAATGTGCTAAAATGTGGGGTCAATATACATGATTTATAGTTTTCGTGAGGCCCCCCCCCCACGTAATCTTCTGAAAGAAACACTGGATGTATCTATCCATATATCAATCCACAAACCATTCCAGAATGCAGGATTATACCGCATGAGACCTCTCTTTAAGAAAACGATCCTCAATAGTAGTTCATGGTGCTGAGGTGCACTAGAACGTAGCGAGAGTAGTTAGTTTTCCCTGCAACGAAGTAGAGAATCAAATCGAGAATCGTAAGCATGTGTACACTTGCCAGTTACCTTCTTTCTTTGCATTTACCTCCTTTATCAGAAAACTGATTTTATCTTAACATCAACTCACAGTTGAGATACTCCACTGTTATCCTAAAATAATGATGAAATAAAATAACTGATATTCTGTATGATTCAATCATACGACACAATGCGTTGACCTGTGCTGTGATGCCTGATGACATCTTGAATTGCGGGTGCTGCCCAAGGATGACATGGAGTCATAAGCCATTTTCATCTTACATATACTTCACTTAAAAGTTATCAATGATAAGAAATACTTAATAACAAAATTGTTGGTGTAGCATATGACATATAGAACAATGAGTTGAACAGTCACGTCATCCAGTGACCCCATTTTGAAATTGTGTCACCCATTTTCATCTCAAATAGACTCTACTTCAAAGTTATCAACAATGAAAGTAATACTAAAATTTTGAATGTCATTCGAATCTGAGGAAAATCAGAGACAAATCACAATGTACCAGGTTCAAATCCAACAGCAAACAGGTACGAAATTTTTCAGCTGTGCGTCAAGCCAGGAGAATAGGACGCGTAATGGAATAAAGATAGCATTTAATCAAGTTTACATTTGTCTAAAACTACTGTAGAAATATACGGAATTCCGATTATTAAGGAAGTAAATCTCAGAGTGGAAAATTGTGCTTTAAATATCGATTTTGGATACCGATCAGCGTCGATTTTCGATATCGGAAATTTCAGCGAAATTATTTGTCATTCGATATTGATCGATATCGGACACCAACATCGATCGAAGTTGCAAATCATGTGTTATTGGTATTGGCCGATATCAATGTGCTACTGACAGTGAGGTAGGTTGATCAATGATATAAAATCATCCAAAAGTAAAATAAAATTATAATTATCATAATATTAAAATTAGTAAAATGGAATATGAAATCAGAAGCAGTAGATTTTTTTAATAACAGTAGATCAGTATCGTCGGACAGTAACATGTCAGAACCGTTCAGGAAAATTTTTAACAGTGTGCCGCAAATTGGATTTTAATATAAATAATTCAGTTTCGTTCCTTTTAAGCATTTTGTATTTCCATGAAATCGCAATAGTAATTTAAAGTTGTTGACAGTAAACTACTTTTTGACCGCTGATTTCAAACATACATGACCTTAGATTATTTTTATAACGTGAACTTCTTGAAAGTTTTAATTTTTGAAAATGCATAAAACTAACTTTATTTCATTTCATGAATAATTTTTGTGTCTGGTGGATAAACAAAGTGGGTAAAACCAAACACACCTAGGAAATGTACTACTTTATGAATGAGTTAAAACAGCAGATTAGTTCTGTCGACAATTCTTCATAAATGTGTACAAAATAAATGTGTCTAATAAGTAGGATTTAGTCTCCAAGCATACACTTTAAGTGCCCTTCTTATACCTTTATAATTTCTTTGAACACGGAGCATAGGTCTAATAATTACACTTTATCTGTGAGATGATAAATGTTTCTTCTTGTTCTTTGTTGATATCATCCAAATCTTGTTCAAAGAACTCAATGAACTCGGAACAAAGTGGCGCTTATATTACAACTGAAACTTTTGAAGATATCTATCGTGTTTTTTTTACCACTGTACTGTAATTAGCATTTATTTCATAAACGTTTGAACAGCAGATCTTAATTACAGACTTCCCTATTTATGTTCTACTGTAACTTACAAGGCAGTGGTTGGGATCTTCCCCCTTCTCTGCAAGAATCTTCCCTGAATCTGTTTTCCAAAAGATCTCTCAAGCCTGGGATGTAAATAAAGATAAAATACTGTATTTTACAATACGTTATAAAAAAAAATCCCTCTCTCTGGAAATTGAACAAATCGGGCACTGTTACAAGCAAACAGTCAATGAGATCATATCAAAACCTATCTTGAAATTTATCTGGGAGAATTTACGTCCTTTAGAAAGGTTGTTTGATGCCCATTTCAACAGCAAGGTCCCGCAGGCAATGTACAGGTTAAAAACAGTGGGCCAATTCCAGACCCTTTACAGGTGCCTGTGCCTGTGTTTTATTTGCTTTTTTATATCGGTTATTAAACTGTTCTTTCTGTGTACCGACACAAACTCCTAATAATGCACGTTTCCTAAAATATTAATATGGTCAGACTTGCGGGAGGAACGAATTCATAGAGGGCGTTCCCGGGAACTAATTCCTTTTTTAGGGTCTTTACGTTGGAATTAGTTCATTTTAAAAATCATTAGTGAACGTATTCAAGGTCCTTTCACCTTGTAATTAGGAACAAGTAAACGTTCCCTTTTAAGAGGAACTCATAACCAAAATAATTGCTATTGTGATGTGCTTTATGTAAAACTTACTTTGTGCGAGTGCATATAAATTTCATTTTGCTTAATACTGGTCTAAAATTTATTTCCAACGAAGAAAACAATGCTATGATACATGATTCACCACCATTAGCCATTAACTCATGACCAGAGCTAAAACCGGGTCACTTTTGGTGACCCGGTCTGACCCAGTCTGGGAATTGTAATTAACGGAATTTCGAAGTCATATTTTTTGTACTCTGGGGGTAACATCTTCGGTCCTGGTCACCACTGAAAGAAACACTGTTCAAACGCAAGGATTATTAAAAACTTTACTTTGTCCTCCGGGCTACCGGGTCTAAATCGGGTCACCGGATTAGTTTGGGTCTGAAGCCTAGAACCGGTTGCTCGGTCCAAAACGACCCGATTGACTCAGTGACCCATTTCAGCTCTGATCATGTCTATACACTGTCTTTTGAACTGTACATGGATAAATTTCTTTTTTGAATAATTATTTTCATTTTCGCTGGAACCTCCTCCTCCTCCTTCTTCTTCTTCTTATTATTATTTGAACGTAATACGTTACTTTTTCAATACAAGACTGAACTCAACTGGAAGGTTCTTGTCAGTGATAAGTAACTGTACTTTCAACGAGCTGTTCTGTTCAACTGTTCCGTTTTTATGAACCTCTCCATAACTGGATGTAATAAAATAAAAAAAAAGGGAAATTCATTATGGAAACCTGCACATAAAATAAAGAGTGAACGTAGTTATCATTCTAGAACAGCAACCATCTCATAAACATGTACCATTTTGTAACATCTCATAATAATCTAGTTACAGAAACTTCTAATAAATTAACACTTTTGGTAGTATGGTCCCCTTTCTTTTAAGGTTTTAAATGCGCAATTTCTGTATCCTATTTTCACTAGCGAAATGCGCGAGAAAGTGGGGACAACTACTCCACTTCACCTCCTAATCGCAGCCCATGACTCATGATCATAATATGCAGGCAAGAACGTTATATGGTTATTATATAATTGCATAAGTGATCAATCAATCCATAACTGCTTATAGTGTATAAATGGTAAAGTCTAATTAATTAATACTTATAATTGAATAAAAAAAAATAACTTTACTATTCAAATTTCATGCTTGCACGCATATTAATCTTGTATTGCTATTGGGTAATTCTTTCAACTAATTTTGCTTATTTTTTAAAGACCTAAAATTTTCATGATTTGAAAAAGTTGTAAGAATTTGATACGTCACATTTTTTAATTTGTGTATGAGGGTGATGGGTTCATAAGTCAATGCATTTGTTTTTGTTTTTTTACCCAGTGCGAGGAAAGCGAGAAGAAGCAAAACTGGACCGAAGTTCGGCGGTCAGTTGTTTGAGAAAGGGGGAAGGGAAGAGATGGGAGAAGTGCCCCTAAGCTATATGTCTTGCAAGATCTCTTCTGTCCTTTCAAACCACAAATGATTCTTGTGGACCCTTCTTAGAATTTTTCCATGGAAGATGACAAGGAACCCAGTCATGAAAACCTTAGGCAAGTAAGATTTCGACTTTTGTAACAGAGCCATCTGGATGTCAGCTGATGGCAAATACGAAACTCGAAATTGTAACCCTGGTTGTTAATACATTGTCATCTCGCTTCGAAGTTGGCACAGTGTTAACTCAATCGTTGACGTATTGTTCTTCCAAACTAGTTCCAATATGTGTCATTGTTTATTATAATTAGCTATTTTAGTGAGTTTCCCAATTGTGAGTTAAAAACATAGTGCGCATGGTGTCTCGCCATTTAGACGCCTGATTTTTCAGTACGTTAAGTACGTCACATCGCCTGTTTCTTTGGCTTTGTATAATTTGAGTTTCCCTTCTCATTGGAGAGGAACGTGGCGATTATTGGTAGAACTTATCCTTCTCTCAATTTGGATAACGATCAGAACGTTCTCATTCATGGTAATTCACCTGGTTCCAGGAATAAGCTCGCCTGAAGAAGTCATCGCTGGAGCAGTACTGGTTGGTGTGAGTGATCTAAAGTTCCCCACTCTCCCCTTTTCCCCAAGCCACTCTCCCAGTACACGACAACAACATTGGTGAGGAAATCTACATATCTGTAAGTAATGACATATTTTTATCCTATCTTGGCCAAGGTATCTTGCAAAGTGAAATAAATAAGCGCTAACTTGAAAGAACTTAATTTGCGAATTTCAAAGTCTAATGCTGAGTTTATCACAGAGAGCTTTAGCGAGTAAAGAAAAATGTTTGCTATTTCCATATTTCTAGTTTCCCTGTTATTATTTCTCTTTGTATCGTTATATTACAATCATAATATTAAAATTTTGTATCAATATTCAAATTTGGTATGTTTGTCGTTGTTCCCAAATTTGTTGCATGGTAGATGTATAAGAAAGTGTAAACCGCTCAGTTGGTAATTTTGTACCTTTGGAACTTACATATGGCTCAGATTGGTTTTCTTACATGCCTCCTAAACACATACTTCACAATTTTACTTCATCTAATGTTCTATGCATCGTGATCCTGCACGACCAGACTGGTGTTCGGATCTTGGTTCCCAAGATCTGATTTGTGGCCTTGCCCGTCTTGTGGTCTTGAAACCTGACACCAGTTAATGTGTATTTCATTACCAAAGATCTTTGGCCACAAGATCGGTGTCACTATTCAAATGGAGACACTGCATACTATTGGTAGGTTAGATGTGGACGCCTGTCTCAAGTCGATTGTTCTCTATCTAGACATCCACATCTAGGAGAGTTATGTTTGTGTTCCTTGGAGAAGGACCAAGTAAAATTGACGGGAAAGGTGTTTGTGAACATTTTGTACACCAGTCTTTGTCCCGTAACATGTAAGTATATTTTTTTCTACCTTAGTTTACCATCTTATATATATGGCGATTCATTAGCACTAGTCCTCTGTCCATTTTCTCTCCTATCATATGAAAACACTTTTGCGAAACGTTGTGACCTTTCTATTGTGCTTTTGATGTTCCTGTACATTTGTTTTTATATTATGTAACGTAAGTACCTTTTTCTACTTTTTTACCACATTATATATCTGTTTATATATAAGATGGTAAAAAGGGTAGCAAAAATTATACATAGTAGAATGCTGAGACAGTAGTGCAGGAACTTCACAAACACAATAGAAAAACGGCAACGTTTTGCAAACACGTTTTCATATGGTAGGCTATGAGAGAAAAAGGATACGGCGAACTGGTGCGGGACTTGGGCTAAGACGCCAAGTTGCCAACAGATGATGGATAACAGTGTGGCCAGGTTATGGAAGTTGGAAAATGATTAGATGTGACGGAGGAAAACGCCAAATGGAGAAGAAAGTGCGGTGGTAACTATGACTAGGAGTAGGCTTCCTAAAGGAATAAGAGGTTAAGAATCAGAGGGGAGGGGGGAAATAATAATAATAAAAATAATAATAATTAAATTAATGAAGATGAAGGGAAAGGGAGAACAGAGAAACAATATTCAAAAATAGAATAAAAGTGCAACTAGAGATGGAACAAAGAAGTGAATGGATGAAGAAGAAGACACTGCGCTGCAAGGAGTTACAGTCAGGAAAGTCCAGGTTCATGGTTGGCGGAAAGGATAGAGATGTACATCTGCTCCCATCTGTTTCTAACTGTGGCAGGTGAGTCAGGGTTCAGGATTTTCAGGATGCTGACTCGAAAGTTTTCGTCAAAGGTGCAACCATGATGAGAAGTGTGTTCAGGTATGGAAAGGTGCGGAAGCTGTGATTTGGAGAAGTAGTAATGGTTCTTGATGCGGATTGTTAGAGGAGTTTGGGTTTCGCCAACGTAGAAGGTGAACATAGGTTACAGAGTAGGAGATAAATGAGGTTGGAAGATGTGTAACTGCCACAGTTTACTGCATGTACCCGACCGTAACTGCATGTAACAACCACCAGCGTAGTTTTTTCTTCGTTTTCTTCCATTCGCTTCTTCGTTCCGTCTCTATATTCACTTTAATTTTCCAATATTTTTTGTTTATTCTACTATTTTCACCCTTCATCATTTTCTTTATTGTTAATATTTCCCCCCCTCTCTGATTCTTTACCCTCTTATTCCTTTAGAAGCCCATCGCCAACTCCTAGTAATCTCCGCACTTCCTTCTCCATTTGGTGTTTTCTCCGACCCATCTACTATCTAATCATTTTCCCGCCTCCATAACCTGACTACACTGTTGCTCAGCATTAGTTGACAACATGGCGACTCCTTAGTCCCAATCGCGTACCAGTTATCTCTGTCCATTTTCTTTCCAATCATGTGAAATCACTTTTACGAAATGTTGTCACTTTACTTGTGTGTGTTGTGATGTTCGTGTACACCTATCTATGCATCGTATGATGTAAGTATATATATATATATATATGATTGTAAGAAAAAGGTAGAAAAAGGTACCATATATATGAATATATATACCATATATATGGTAAAGAGGTTACTTTATCAAGACATTCAAGCAGGAGCACACAATCTTCATACACAAATGAAAAAAGTTGGCAACGTTTCACCAAAGGCAAGATCACTCCAGAGAAATTAACAGAAAATAGAAAGAAGACGAGGAGTGGCTAAGTTGCCACCCTGTTGCTTAGGTTTGAGTTGGAGAAAGTTCCCATCATTTTTATTTATGTCAAGTTTTTTCACCTGTCTGAATGTCTTGAAAAAATATAGAGAGGAGTAGGAGCGAGGAATGTAAGAATATTTAGGTGCATTTTCCAACCCTGTTCATGTGTTAGGTTCTTTAGGAGGTGTCAAATTAATAGATGTAAGACTCAAATTAATGGGATCTAATTACTTTATTTCATACTTTCTGACGCTATTCCTGTGAATACATGTTGCATTGGGCGGGGAGAGCTAATGATTGAAAGTGTAACGGTGGTATAATCCCCATTGACAATTTGCCACCAATGCTCTCGGCCCGCCGTCGGATACAGAGCGATAACCGCCAGTGTAGATATGTACTGGCGATTAGTTGTCGTGAGCTCCGACCTGAGCCATAGTTGCCTAAAGGCCTTAAAATAAATTTAAAAATAAGTTATCGTAAGCTTGTCGTTTGCCGGTATAGCAGTTATTATGCGATGCACTCGACGGTCCGAAGGCGGGATCCCGCCCGAGCGGAAAATGGCATGCGGGCCACCAACTCGTTCCCGCCGTTACGCAGATTGTCATTTGATATTGTCGGTGGAACAGCGGATATCAGCAGTGTATACGGCACTGTTACTGCGATATTCATTTGTTAAGAAGACGGTTGAAAATAAGCAATACGAACGACAAACAAAATATGCCTATGGGCAACTTGTATATTATTAAAAAAAAACAAAAAAAAAACAGAAAAACTATTTAAAAAAGCGTTTGCAAACAAGCTTCCCAATTGTCTTCGTAAGACAAGAGGCATGAAAAAACATCACCCAGTTGGAAGACCAGCATAGCCGAGTGGTTAAGGCATCAGACTTATAAATCTCTTCGCTGACAGTCGGAGGCACGAATCCCATCGCAGACACTGAAGAACTTTACTCACTACGAAATAAATAACAGCAAAGACAATGCAAAAAAGTAAACTTAATATCGATTACCACTGCGTCCAATACCTTTTTCGTGTCAAAGCAAATCTGACGAAAAGAGGAATACCAGGGGAGAGACGGGCAGACGAGAGCGGTATAGCGGAAAGGTGGCGGCTCAGTGGCGGGACGAGAGCGGCCTGGCCGGAATTTTTGCCGGAGAAGAAGCCCATGCCACCGACAGACCGCGGGCTGCATTAGTGTAAAATCGTGCGCGGGCCGGTGGCGGGAGTCGCTAGAGGCTCGCCATTTCGTCGCCGTCGGCCCGCTATAGGACCGCCGTCGCCTTGTCAATGGGAATTACTATTGAAAAGAGGGCTTTTTCGAGAAGATAGGAGACTGATTATAGCAGGAGTAGATGTCCAGAGTGACAAGATCTATTAAATAATGAACAAATAAGTTATCAGATTTATAATCTGTGAATTGAATAATTTTGGACAAAAGGCCTATTTAGGAAAGGCTCCTTAGCAACTTTCTTGTTTAGCTTAGTTACATGGAGTATTTCCTAGTATTCTTAAACTTTCAGTAATTAGACCAATACACAAGAAAGGTACCAAAGAAAAAGTAGAGAATTACAGACCAATATCGCTCACATCCACTTTTAGTAAATTAATCGAAAAAATTATTCTTCAATATTTAGTACAACATCTCGAAGATAACAATATTCTAGGTGACTTTCAGCACGGATTTAGAGCTGGTAGGGGTACGATAACAGCAGTGACAAAATTTTACCATAAAGCATTAGATAAAATGGATGAAGGATGTAAGATTGCGGGCTTGTATCTTGACCTGTCTAAGGCATTTGACAGAGTACATCATGAAATTCTGTTGTCAAAATTAAATAAATATGGAGTGATGGGAAAATTATACAATATTAAGGGATATGAGTCATATTGAGTCATATTTAAGGGATAGGGAACAATGTACTGAGATAATAGGTGAAGAAAATAATGTAATAAGAAGAATAAGGTCACATAGAAGAAAGCTTGGTTTAGGTGTTCCACAAGGCTCAATCTTGGGTCCATTCTCATTTACATGCTATGTTAATGATTTTACTTGTTCTGACAGATATCTTGTCACAATGTATGCAGATGATACTTCTAGCCTATTGTGGTCTCATAACGTAAGAGATTTGGAAAAACAAATACAGAGTTTCACGAAGATATTCATGAATTATTTTAAACAAAACAATCTAAAGATTAACACGGACAAAACTGAACTAATTTGTGTTGATCTAGAACAAAATCTCTGTCAAAGATCATAACACTTGTATTGATAGTAGCGATTCTTGCAAGTTTCTTGGGCTGTATGTAGACAACAAATTTACTTGGAAAAATCGTATTGAACATATTTGCACAAAATTAACTGCAAATATTTACTTATTAAGGAGACTTTCTGATTATCTACCTACAGGAATACTTAAATCAATTTATTTTGGAGTAATTTATCCTTATTTGTCATATGGTCTCTTACTCTAGGGTAGTGCCTGTGGAAGTAATGTAAAAAGAGTTTTTGTCCTTCAGAAAATGGCTATCAGAACAATTGTTAAAGTGAACAGGAAACATTCTTGTAAAGATTTATTTAAACAACATAATATTTTAACATTATATGCAATGTTTGTATATCAGACAATAAATTTAGTAAAAGAGGACAATGAATTCACGGTAAGAAATGAAGAAATTCACAATTATTATACCAGAAGTAAAGAAAATATATACAGTGTAAGTAGGAGACTGGAAGCAACAAGCAGAAGTCCCTACATTCAGGGTACAATATTTTACAGTAAGTTACCTGCGTCAATAAAGAAATTAGAAGGTAAACACTTTAGTAATACCCTAAAAAAACTTCTGGTACAAAAGTGCCCATATGACCTCAATTTCGATTTCACGAGTTAGAATATTGAATGTGTAGTAATGTAATAATAATAATAATACACAGCCATATTCAATCCACTACTGGATGAGGCCTCTCCCGGAGGGAGGAGGTGGTCTACTGCTCCCACGCTGACCAGACGTGTTGGGAGAGGAGAGCCGAAGCCTTCAACATGTACATATATATATATATATA
>JAGDQP010001428.1:5732-26043 GCA_022664845.1 Lepisma saccharinum | reverse complement strand
GAGAGAGAGAGAGAAAGAGAGAGAGAGAAGAGCGAAGACATGCAGTTCCATTTTTCAATAGGGGGGGTTCTAAATCAAACCAATCATACTATTCATTCGCATTAAGCTACTATATAAACATCACAATAGAAATGGCTTCCAAATTGGCTTCTTAGCTGCTAATATAAGTTCACAATACTCTTGTCACTCCCGTAAAAATAGTTTTCAACTTTTGTCAGATAAAACTGTTACGATTTTCTATCTAATCTTGATTGAAACACTTTCTGGGGGGGAGGGGGAATTTATCCCTTGGACCAAAAATAAATTTGTCAGGGTGGGAAATTTATTTGCCAGGGAGGGGGAAATCCCGGGCATTCCCCCGCTAGTTCAGACACTGGGCAAGACTCTGCCTCCTCACTCCGAATAATGCATTTTTAATTGTTATGAATACATTACACCTTCCTGCCATGCCTATTTTCGCTAGCGAAACGCTAATTTCAGTAATATAGAGAAGTGTAGAAGTACATATGAATTAATCTATTCCAGAGTTTCAGTGCTTTTAGCGATTGAGAGGTTCAATGAATATAAAAGTTCCTAAATTAACTATCAGGGCTCCTACAAGTTTTGTCTTCCAGAGAGCAGAATATCCTGACTTTTCCATGACTCCTGCGACAGCCCTAATTTCCCAGGCCATAACAGCCAGAGACGGCCCTAGCCTTTGCGGGACCCTGGGCAATCAATCTTCATGGGGCCTCTCGAAATCTGATTAACCAACAATATATATATATATATATATATATATATATATATATATATATATATACTGTATGTTATATGTTGGTGTGTGTGTGTGTATTTATGTGCAAAAAAATATTCTTTCTACACAAAGGTGAATGTGATCCGAAGAATTTTTCTATAGGGAATTGAGGTATTGATTTAGGCTACATGAAATAAACTCGATGTAATGAAATACGATGTGTATAATTAGGAATCCGTCCAATATGGATATAATTATATTGAGGCCTTGTATCCATACTTAATTTAAATAAAACAAGCTGACAAGGCCATACACTTAACTTTATTTTAAAACACACACTAAGTGTAACGGTTTCAATGTCATAACAACATCTTCCTCAGACGACACATTACTACATACTAACAGTCATTAAAAAATAATTACCAGAAGGTCCAGAGATCCTTTCTACGTCATCCGTCAATCACGTCCCAGAATCCGTTCACTTTCCAAAACTAAACAAATTGTAACCAGTCACAGTCCTTCTCTCACAGATCACACCCCCTAGTCAACTAACCCGCTATCACAAACTTGTAAAAGGAAACAACAACAAATGAAATTTCGCCCACTGCCTGCTATCACATAAATAGCAATAATGACTGGAACATTTAAAAAAAAAAAGAAAAAAAAAGAAAGAAATCTCATTACAAGATAAAGCGGAATACCTGTAATTATGCATAAAAATACAAGTGTCACTTTTCTAAATGAAAATAAAAGGCTGTAAATAGAAAAACTCGGATTCATTTTAAGTTCAAAAATGAAATCTGGAGAAAAAGTAGATTTATCTTTAAGGTTAATATAAAGCAACGATCTGCAACAAAAGATGGCAGCACCACTTCCATATATGTCTAATGTATTTTTATCGTTGCATGTAATTTCAATGCTGTTCCTACAAATTCAAGTCTAGAGAGTTCTAACTTTCAGGGAGGAAAGTTCATAACCAATTAAAGACTTCGATCAATGCCAATTTTTTATTTGGTTTTCTTCATTGTTGAAATCGTTTGTTTGTTGTTGTGAATATCAAAACATATAACAATAAAGCTCTTTCAACAATGAACAAAAACAAAATTAACAATCAGCATTGATCGAACTCTTGAATTGGTTATGAACTTTCTTCCCTGAAAGATAGAACTCTCTAGGCTTAAATTTGTAGAAGCATCATTGAAATTTGGTGCAACAATGCAAATAATAAGACATATACGGAGGTAGTGCTGCCATTTTTTGTTGCATATCGATGCTTTACATTAACCTTGAACCACTCTCTGGTTATTGCAGCCAAATGTCACAGGAGAAAAGCGGATCTTATGCTTCTTTACGAACACAGTTTTCACGAAACCAAATGTAACATTTTCTACATGCGACCCACTTTTCGTCTTGTTTTCTTGGAAGTGCAATCCTTCATTAATAGACACTTTGTGTCGTAATAAGTGATAGATTTGAGGCATGTTGATGTATAACTACAGTGGTCATCTCCTTTGCCATCTCTGCTTGATAAATAAAGTCCTTTGGCTTTGCTTTTATGAAGTTGCTTACTTGTTTCTTTTCAAATTTCTCTCCCACTGTTAGATGTGACAATTGTCAAATAGCAAATATATTGCGCGGTTTTCACTGAATTGCCATTTGTTCTCTGCTCTTCTAAGCTAATTCACTTTCTTCACGTCCTACAATGCTTCGCCTTAAATTTAGGGATTGGAAATTTGGACCCATCAGGTGAGTGAAATTAGGAATCTTATGACACTGTAAAATGGGATTCACCACACTCAGGGTAAAGCTCTCCCCGCCAAACTTATCAATGTATATTATAGCTCAATTATCATTCACCAGCATGCTTATAGTAACAGCTATAAAGCTTACAGTTGCTGAAGCTCTTAGACAACGTAAAAACAACTGCAAAACTTCAACAAGAAGAAAAACTACAAACGACAACGAGACACACCACACCCTTCAAATCTTCAGAGATTACTTACGCGAGATTATAAGCGCGTTACTTCGGACATGACGATCGACTCCAATAATTTCATTCAAACTCATACCAACTGAGAAACTTGTGTGGGTGAAATTAGGCTCCTTGGCGAAATTTTATTACTTTCCTTTATTGTGAGATAAACTTTTACTGTGTTTGTTCATTTTGTCAAGTAACTTTAGCTGTAATACCAGTATGATTTTGATATGACGAATAGAAGTGAAAAGAGGAGCCTGATGATGATAATTTACGGAATTCCAACGGAGATGGAGGCAGAAGTGGTGCAAGAATTGCTGATTAGAAACTTACAAGATACTAATGAACAACGCCAACTGATAAAACCACGGTTTAAACGGGTTCTAGAGGACTGGATCGATACCATCTTGTGATCGAGGTACCTAGACAATTTAAGCAAATATTAATACAAAATCCAAAAAATTATATAGTGTATCAGGTGACCAACGTCAAAGATTACCTGGTGGTCACAACCTGCCTAAAATGCTATGACTACGGGCACATAGCGAATAATTGTCAAAATGACTCACGATGCGGGAATTGTGGCGACAAAAGCCACAAGAAGAATGACTGCAAAGAAGAGGAGGAAAAGGTCTGTGTGCCTTGCTTTTCGAGAGGTAAGAAATGCGGGGGTAAACAAAATGAATGTCCCCAATACAAATTAAGCCTCCAAAAAGGACGATCGATAGGTTTGACTATGGACTTTAGTTCAAACCAGGCTGAGGGCCAGGATGATAAACAAAGAAGAAAGCTGGCCCCGTGTAAAATTAAAAGGAATCTGTATAGATTAATGGAATTTAACAATAATAAGAAATTGAATTTATCAACAATTGGCTAGCAAATAGTTACAGGAAATTGACAGAGAATTACTTCACGATGAGGTTAGGGCATATTGACCTAGAGGATAGCAATCAGATTATTACTCATTTCATTAACCCTGAACTTAGTATATTTCCCAGAGGATTCGCGCAGATGGTGGATTTGTCTCATGATGTATTTGAGTTAGAAGAAATGAAGCAAGAAGAAATAGAAATTCGAAACAACCATTTCCTGAAGGTTTTTCCTTCGACCAATAGGTATGGATGTAGCTTTATGCACATAAAATCAAGTAGGGAAAACTTTATGGAGGATTTGGATAAGACTTTAAATCTTCTGTATCATCTCAGGGGAACTACAAGGAAAAAGATAGTAATACAGGCAATTGGAATGGGATTATGGAGAACGGAATATGCAGTTCTGAAGATAATTAAAGAATATGAAGACCTAATCAAAAATGTAGGGTTTAAAATGATAATAATAGCTCTTCAGAACCATCAACAAGGCATTGCAGGAATCAAAAAATGAGACATCCAAGAACCTAGAAAACAGGGATGAAGAGGAAAAAATAAATATGGACCCTTTAGCAGAAGAATTAGAAGAAACAAAGAAAATACAGGATACAGAGTCAATAGAAGAATTATCAACAGCTGGAAAATATAATTCGATGAAAAACAAGAAAAAGCTGGAAATCTTGGATACCGAGATTGTACAATAGAAAAGGAAATAAGAATATTACTCAAGATATAGAAGGCTCCGAGATGGAAGACATACAAGATCAAAACTACCGGGGAACTAGGGATGAAGAAAGCCAAGATGTAATATAAGCTTTGGTAGAAGACAAAAAGGAGACTTGCTTTAATTCAAACATATTCTACGAGAACATTAACTTAAATTATAACCTAACGAAATTGGAAAAACCTTTGATGCTGACAGCAACATAACGTATAATTGCTAGAAATTTCCATCAATCTGGAAAAACAATTACCTTCCCTATAATCGAAGAGGTTGATAAAATAAACCTTAAGGCTAATGGAATCACTACCGATCCACAGGATCTACTTACACTAATTGACAAAGTCTTCGAGAGAAGGGATGAATCATTCCAGATGAATAATGTCTACAGGCAGTTTGTTATGGTGTGCGGGAGAATAGCTTTCAATCCAGTAGAAAAGTTTCCTGCCTGCTATCTCTATACTCGATAACAATAATTAACTTCAAAGTAGCCTATATTAATTTGGAAAGATCCAAATCAGTAACAGCAGAAATTAGGCAGTATTGCGATAAGGAAGATGTGGACATAGCTTGTATGCAGGAACCATATACCTACAAAGGAAAACTTATCAATATGCCGTTGGACGCCGTAACAATACTGCCTGAGGATCCGAATCCAATGGTGGCGGTGGTGATTTTTAACCGGCAAATGAATATACTCGTACACCTGAAATATGTGGATAGATTGACGCTCTGCATCGGCAAAGGAAGGGGAAAACATAAAATAACAATTGCAAATACATATTTTCATTTCTCCATCCCGGGGTAGATCTTCGTCCAGAGGATAGAGGAGATATTACTTGGATTTTTGTATAAGGATATTATTATTTTGGGGGATATCAATGCCAAGTCTCCGCTCTGGCACTGCCCGGATACAGATGACACCGTAGAGAAGTTCGAAGAGTTAATTGAACAATATAAACTTGTGGGTTTAAATAGAGAAGGACAACCACCTACTTTCAGGGACAGGGCCGGGGCGGAATCTAACAAAGACGTTACATTATCTAGGGAAGATATTTCAAATTGTATATTTAACTGGTTTGTTGATGACTGTGCAAATACAAGTGCCCACAACGTCGTCCATTTTGATACAGAATTCGATAGAAATGAAACTGTTGGAGAAGATGTAGATGAAGGGAATAACACCAAGTATAACATTAATAAGATAAATAAGCAGAAATTTGTAAAAAAAAAAAAAAAAAAAAAAAAAAAAAAAATTTCAAAAAAAAAAAAAAAAAAAAAAAAAAATGAAATTTCCGCAAATTGAATATAATTGTAATCTGATTTACAACTAACAACTAACCAAGAAGATGCAATATGGACAGCAATAAGAAGTTCAGCACCCAAAAGTAAACAGGACAATAAAAAAGAAAACATTTTTGGAAGGACAACCTTAACAAATTAAAAAGAAGAATGAAGGCGAGTAGAAAGAGCTATAGAATGGCAGGGGACCACATTTTGCGAGCTATAAGGCTGCAAAAATATAGAACCCTAAAACAACAATTCGAGGAGCTGAGAGAAACTAAGAAGAAAACCCGGAATAAATTCGTAGAAGGAAATCTAAGCTTAGACATATGGGGTGTGCTGTACAAAATTATAATGAGCAAAATTAATACCAAAGGATCTCTAAATACACTTAAAGATGATCAAGACAATTTTACTACGAATTGGAAAAATACAATAGAATTGCTCATTTAAATCTATTTCCTGATGACCACATTGAGGATGACAATGAAGTCAACAATAAAACAAGAAATTAAGCTAAAAATATCCAGACAATGATAACGACAAAAAAGATGAAATAATAGTTTCCAACAATCAAGTAGCGGAAATATAAAAAATACTAAAATCAAGGAAAGCTCCGGGACCAGATCAAATAAAAAACGAAATTTTAAAAAATAATCAACAATTAGACACCTTATTTAACTAAATTATTCAATGAATGTATTCAACAAGAAAAATTTCCGGAATCATGGAAGAAGGCCTCATAATCTTCCTCAAAGGAGATGATAAAGATAAATGCAACTCAAAATCATATAGACCCGTTAGACCGATATGTTTACTAAACACGATCAGTAAGATATTTGAGAAAATTATAACTAAGAAAGTTAATAAAAAAGGAACAATTTGGAAAATTGTAGACTACAATATGGTTTCCGTCCTATAAGTCGACGGAGGATGCTATTAATGAATTATGCAGAACTATATACACACTGAAAGAAGGAAATTGTAAATATGTTATTGCAATCTTCTTTGATATTATGGGGCCTTCGACAATTTGTGGTGGCCCTGATTATTAGTGGAACTAAAAAAGCTAAATATTCATAAGAAACTATGGAAGGTTATTGGAAATTACTTTAAGGACAGGCGGATAGAAGGGGAAACGACGGACGGCGTTGTGGCGAAAAAAAAAACACTACGGGCTGCCCTCAGGGATCAGTGTTGGGGCCTGTCTTCTGGGACCTCGCCTTCCAGTCTTGTCTAGAGATGTTGAGCGGGATGCAGCAAGTTGAGAGGGTGGGATAAGCTGACGACCTGGCGGTCGTGATTAAGGGAAGCAGTCGTCTTGACCTACAAGTTAAAGGCCAACGAAATCATAGGGAAAATGACATCGTGATGCAGAGAAAACAAACCAACAATATCATCCGACAAGACAAAATATATACTTTTTAAAGACAAACTAAATTTTAATAGAGGGCCAATAATTAAAGTTAATGGAAAGTCAGTTAAAAGAGAGGCCTAACATTGGATGAAAAGTTAGACATCAGATGGCATACGACAACTGTCAAGGACAAAGCGGTCAAAAGTACGCACAAGCTAGTTAACATTGCAGTAAATGATTTTAAAACTCAAATAGAAATAATACGTATATACCACGATGTCAAAAGAAGAGCAATTGTGGGCTCCGCCGCAAGTGTTTGGCGTCATCGACTTGATGATGATAGACAAAAAATAATAATTGATCGTGCGCAACAACTACTGTTGCGTTTATCAGGCACCTATAGAACAACTTCAACTGAGGCTCTCCAGGTCGCAGACATCCCCTTCATCTCCAAATTAAGAAATTAGGTGCTAGGTATTGCCTAAAGAAGAAAGACCAATGTAAATTAATCAAAATTCTACATAGACCTGCAGAAAACATTTCGGAAATCAATTCAATCATGGTCGATGCATGGCAGAACCAGTGGAACGCAACTGAAAAAGGAAGGAGATTATGCACCATCCATTTTTCTAAGCATTGAGGAACGACTGGATAAGGAGCTGGAAATTCCGGAGGTTTAATGCACTATCTAACCGGCCACGGTCCCTTTCGACAGAAGCTGCATCAAATGAACATCGTCGAGGATAACTTATGCCATACTTGTGGGGTGGTGGCTACGCCCGAGCATATCGTCATGAGATGCCAAGAAACGGAGTATCTTGCAACAGATGAGAGATAACTCCTGGGAAAGATTCCCGTCACAGACGCTCTGCGAACTCCGGAACTGGTGGCGGTCCTCAGGGGGTTAATAGATAAAATTTCCAACTACTATAAAAGAAAATTTACTAACGGCGTGAACCACCACGCACAGGGGGCAAGATAAGGGAAAACAATGTAACACCCAGTCTCGGACTGACCAGGGCCGGAGGGCCGGAATCCCGGCCGGGGCCCCACCCTCAACTTCGTTTTTTTATATAAATTTTTAATCCTTATGTAAGTATCTGCAACATAACAAAAAGTACCACGAAATTCGGACCTACATCAGATGCAAGTCAATGAGTATTTCCACAAACAGAAAGACATCAGAAAGATCACTACGTCCAGAAGGCTCCCAATATCTGACGGGCTCCTTCTCGAAGGTTACTGCGATGTACAACAGAAATAACATTTAGAAAGCATGGCACATCCGTCAATTTTCTTTCAATTATGATGATCATTATAGCCTGAATTTACAATAGAGCAAACAGAATGAGGCCCCTTTTCTACATTACAGTAATTGAATTTATGTTACCAGTAGGGCTAGGATAATTACACATTTTGCATATGTAAATACATATTTAAGGATTTTTAACGTAAAATGAATATTTCATATACAGGTGCATTATGTTCGAAAATAAATTGATGAGCGCATACCATAGGTGTCCATTTTGGCCTGACCTCCACTCCACCTCCCTCCAGCTTTGATCTGCCCCTCCACCTCCACTCCACTCCACTTCACCCATCAGCATGGAGTTAGCCCTCCACCTCCACTCCACATCACCCCCCAGCTATGCTCTGCCCCTCCACCGCCACTCCAGCTCTGACGTGGCCCTCCACCTCCACTCCACATCACCCACCAGGATGGAGATAGCCCTCCACCTCCACTCCACATCACCCTCCAGCTATGCTCTGCCCCTCCACCTCCACTCCAGCTCTGATCTGGCCATCCACCTCCATTCCACATCACCCATCAGCATGGAGATAGCCCTCCACCTCCACTCCATATCACCCTCCAGCTATGCTCTTCCCCTCCACATCCACTCCACCTCCACTCCAGCTCTGATCTGGCTATCCACCTCCACTCCACATCACCCATCAGCATGGAGTTCGCCCTCCACCTCCACTCGAGCTCTGATCTGGCCATTCACCTCCACATCACATCACCCACCAACACGGCGATAGCCCTCCACTCCACATCACCCTCCAGGTTGGAGGGTGATGGGGAATTATGTTGAGGGGTGACCTCCGGAGGTGCCACCTCCGGAAGGATGGACACATTTGCACCCCCCGAACAAGTTCTGGATATATTTTGAATAAAGAAACATACAGCTTGCACACAAGGCAGATTATACTTTGATAGCACGAAACGAAACTAGCCGCGTAACAGTTTCGGAAGTTTAAATAGTTGCCTATGTTATATAGTAGAGCATGAAGAAGGGGGTGGTATATTTCCGAAACTGTTACGCTTTTGTTTCTTTTTGTGTTATTACCGTATATTTAGTCTTGTCAAAAGAACTGTTTTTTTTTATTAAATAGTTTCATAAAAGATTTGTCTAGTCACCCAGCCATATCTACTGGACTGATTTTTTATTATTTAAAAATATCTTGGTATTTAGTATTGATACTTAGCTTTGTTATCAAACATTCGCAAACGCCTTTTCCAGTAGTGGAATGGAGGGTACACACTGGTACACACCGTGTACCCATCTAATGTTTTAAATCACAGTGTGTACCCACCTCAGTGCGTAAATATAATGGAACATGTTTTCAAATTCGGAGTTTTATTAAGCAGCGTGTACCCCCCAAAAATGTTACCATTCCAGCCTTGCCCTTTTCGGCTTCAAAATGAAAGGGATGGTTCTGTTGTAATATCTTGTGTCCTCTTTACTCAAGAGTTCAGTGCCCAGTTGCTCTCTCCCGAACTCACTTGGCGGCGTTTTGTCATTTTATGGGTCTAAGAGAGCCCCTAGCTGTTCCTCCCTTGTTTTAAAAAAGAATACTTTTAACACTACCCTATATTCATACATAGAAATATGTGATATGAAATAGCATCCAGTCGTGGATTGTATTTACAGGGTGAAGCAATAAGTGAGTGAGACATTAAGAAATAATCTATTTTTTTCTAATTGACCAAAAAATACCCGATCTTTACATTACCCTCCAAAACACACTCAGCTCATAGAATTACCTGAAAATCGAGTAATTACCCACCAATTGGCAACGCTGGTAACAGAGTGCTGCCAAGGTGTGTGGAATTTTGACAGTTGTATGTAATTTACGTGGAATGGAATGCTGTGTGGAATATGTGTGGATGATTCTATTTCCGCTGTTCCTCTATACAATTTTACATATTACAGTCTTTCCCTATTACAGTTTTATTTTATTTATTTAATGTTAAGTGATCAATCCATTTAGAAAAAATACATTTTCATTAGTGGTGTAAGCTGCACATGGAATGACGTCTGAGGGAGTACGTACCTCGACAAAACACTTTTGGGGAAAGGTTGATGAATATAGCAGCTAGGGATTCGTGTAGGTACCATTTCGGTATTTGCCTTTCACTTTTTAAATTTGACTGCCTTTATTTCTGAATGTGGTATGGGCCGATCATAGGTGCATGCATATGTGTCATCTAGAACAGGATAAAACGGATGGAGTACCTGAATTACTTCCTACTTGGTGGCAGCTATAATATCAATGAACGGCAACAGATGATCATTTTTGTTTCAAATTCTTTCTTGCGCTCTATATCTTGTGTACACCTGCCGCACCACCCTATTCTTTTTATGTGTGTGTGGAAATGTGTGGATTTCGAGCACTGTTTTGCGGATTTTACACATATGTATCGAGTAACTGCAGTTTAGTTAGTTTTAGTTTTATCCTGCACTAGGCAAAATATATAGTGAAACAAAAGAAAAGCATATTAGTCCACGTTTTAAGAATTGTTAATGAGCAGGAAGCAGGGCTCGAACACACGTGCCTCCCCAGTGCTGATCGAAAGTAACCACTGGACTATGGGATCCACTTGATAGAACTGAATGGAGAGTGATTACTTTCAATTAAGAGGACTAGATTCAAGGAGTAATTTCAGACTTGTGCAGTTGGGAGATCGTGGGTCTGATCCCAGCAAACTACAATCCTGACTGAGGGTTGGTTTTCCAGTCTCTTTTTTCAGTAACATGTTATGATGGTATTAATTATAGACCCTTTGTGTCCCATCGGATACATGCCCCCAAGAAAAAGGGGCAACACAATGACATTCCATTTGTGAGCATATAGACTATAACAAGCACAAAGTCCATCTACCATCTTTTTTTAGTTAGGAATAAGTATTTTTTAATTATTTGAACGTATACGAATACGTACATTGCTATTTGTTGCTTTGATTGTATAGCTTTGATACGGTTGTTCAAAGACATGGTTACATTGGGTGGGAGTGAGAGTGCTTATTATTATTATTATTATTATTATTATTATTATTATTATTATTATTATTATTAGCATTCGTATTATTTTAGCAGTCTTTTTCATCAAACAAGATTAATAAACACTGGTCTGGAGAGACAAGCACAAACCAAGGACATTCAAAAGGGGGAACACAATGGCATTCTATTTTCAAGAAACAGGACGCCGCAGGTGATGATCTCTTATTAGGGGAAGCTAATATAATGACTCATGCCGGTTTGTATTCGAAGCAACGCTCTGACTAGTTGTGTTTGTATTAAAGTATATGCATTTCTTAATTATTTAACATATACCAACGCGGAAGGGGAACTCACTCAAGTTAACCTGCAACGATGAATAGTTTGGCGGGTAACTAAGAAAATAATAAAAAAATAGCGGTCCACACCACGAACAATATTGAAATAAAGAAGGGAATGTAAAGAAATTCAATACAGAAGTATAAATTTCCGTTCAAATCATTAAAATCCAATCAAATTGTGTTTGTACCAGGAAAGTTGTGGGGTACTTTCTATTTCTTCCATTCTATATGTTATTTGGGGTGTTAAATCCGAATCTGATGTTTGCTAACAAAATTTCGTGACGCAACATCGAAAAAAATATAAAAAAGTAAAAAATCTCAGTTTTGGTGGGGTTTTTGCTTATAACTCGTAAAATATTAACTTTTCGTAAATAAGCTCCCTATTCAAAATGAAAATACATAAATTTCCTACAATTGTTACTATATAGGATTTTTTCTCCGACGAATCGTTCAGGCTCAAGTGCTAGTTGAAAATTGGCGTATTTTGTCTGCCTCCGCAAAAAAAGAAAAAAAATCCATTCATAAACTAATTTATTATTAAAGGCTGTCATTTAGTGAATTACTCCCAGTTGTCTGCTCATACCTTATTTAGATCGTATATGTAAAGGTACAGGTCTTTTTTTTTCAATTTACACACTGCTCAAGTTATTTAATGAAGTCGGAAATTGTACAGATTCAGTTACAAGAAAGTTTAAATTCCAACGAAAAATCTTTAACAATTATTACATATTGTTATATGATATTACATATGATTATATATTACATTATTATATGAGCAAAAATTATATGAACCGTTGTCGTTTAGAGGGTCGTGGCTGAGCTTCTTCAAATGCTTATAGAAGGAAAGAGGGCTTACAAACCAGACGGGGAATTTATAAAATCATTTGGGGAGGCCGAGTGAGAATAAATAAAATGAAAAGACGTACAAGACAGGAATGCTTTTTTTACTAGTTCTGGAGATGACATAACAGTTCAACTAGCGCTTGAGCCCCGAACGGTTCGTCGGAGAAAAAAAAATAGTAAAATTTGTAGGAAATTTTATGTAGATCCATTTTGAATAGGGAGGTTCTTTACGAAAAGTTGATAGTTTCCGTGTTATAAGCAAAGCACCGCCAAAAAATGATTGTTTTTACTTTTCTTCTACTTTTCTTCATTGATACGTCACGAAATTTTGTTAGCAAACCTCAGATTCGGATTCAGCAATCAGCACCCCAAAAAATATATAGAATGGAAGAAATCAAAACTACCCCACAACTATCCCGCTAGGGGCCCTCTTGAGCACAAATTTACTGCATTGTTACCTGACTGAGGAGAAACCCGGGAAAACACCTAAGTCAGGATGGTCGGCCGCTGGGATCGAATCTAGAACATCCCGAAAGCTACGCTTACGGTCTACCAACTTTTAACCATTATTTGGGTTCGTCTACGTTTTGTTGTGGTGGAAAACTTCTCTACTCTAAATACATTTTTCCACCGTATCCCCACCTCGAAGTGTATTCATCATCAAGAAAGGGATGTGTTTAACTAGTAAATCATAGTAGGTTGATTTTTTTAAATTTGGCATTGATACATGAACAAGAACTATGTTTCCAGACCCACAGCGGGTATTGAACCTATGACCATGTGCATATATATAGCTGAAGATGCAACTACTTAGATATACGATCATTACTGAGCAACTTCGAACTACATTTTCACGTGTAACGCAGCTAGATGAAAACAACATTAGTCAGGATTGTCCACCGCTGGGTTCGAACCCACGACCTCTCGAATGCTACATGAACAAGCCGTTCCGTCATCTCATAGACGATCTTCACCATTCCGCTATCTCCAACTATTCCAACATTGGCCTTGTGTTACCGTAAGAAAGAACATTAGTCAGGATGATCGTCCAAAATATCATCATTGTACCATGTCGGGAAATGAGTTAAATTCACGTTGAAAGATCTGAGGACACAACGTATCATACTGAACTATAGAAAAGTCTGTAAACAAACAAACAAAAATAAATAGTTTGTCTTTATATGAAAGTAACAATGGAATATTGTATTGTCACCTGACTTACGTCGCTTTACAAATTCCATCGTTGTAAGATGTCGGGAAATGAGTTAAACTAACGGTCAAAGATTTGAGGACACCATGAACCTTACTAAAATATAGTTTTAAAATATACTTATTTGTAACTAAAGAATAGTATTCAAACGCATTACATCATAGCCTCTACAATAACCATTGTCCAAACAATGCTTCAAAAAGACGTGTTGAGTGATTTCCCCCCCCCCCTTCCTTCCCCGAATCACCAGGAAAGAAAGGCATGTGTTTAACTAGTAAAACATAGTAAATTGACTTCAAATATGACGTTGATACATGAACAAGACTATGTTTCCAGGCTGGATTTGAACCTATGACCATGTGCATATAGACCTGAGATCATTACTGAGCACGTTCGAACTACATTTTCACGTGTAACGCTGAGTTGACAAGCGTACGCGCCAACAAACATCTAAGGCACATTTTCAAATAAAAAAAAAAAATACGATTACATTTTTATATATACAAGGGAAAATATGACGCACAAAATATTCATACTTTGCACGAAGACTAAAGTCCGGGTTTGTGCAAAATATGAATATTTGATCCCTACTTGAACAAATTGATGACTTCATTCATATCCCACCTCAAACTGAAAACCCTGGCGGAATCACTGCTATATTACCACTTCTAATATGATTTGAATAATGTTATTCTCTATAAGGAGAAATAATGTATGTTGCGTTTTTACAGTATTATACAAACAGGGCTATGAATCATTCAAGTGTGCTATTCAGGTGCGTGTTTCACAATGGCAGTGAAAACATTAGTTAATTTTTATTTTAGCTGAACATTGACATTTATTTCACTACTGACAACAAAACATAGTTGCACGTCTTGCAATTAAGATCAAAAACACTGAACTGCTGAACAAGACTATATTATACGTAAAAAATAAAATACACGTAACGTTTCGACCTTCTAGCAAAGATCCTCATCAGACATACACTCTTGTGTATGTGGAATAATAGAAACGAGACTGCAGAAGGAACAACCTGTGATAAGAAGAAGAAGAAGCAGATATTATCTGGAATGGGATGGCGAAAAAAAACTGTGGATTTATCAACGCATTCACGCGCACCTAATCCAATGTCTTCTATCTTGTTACAGGAAGAAGAAGCCATAAGAAGAAGAATCAGCTCAAGTCATATGTTGTTCTGTCTTGTTTTGTGCTGTCTATGTCCCTTTTGTTTGAGTCCTTAAATGTTGTGTTTTATGTTTTTCTAAATAAATATGATACAAGTAGATAGATTTTCTCTCCCATGCAAAAGGTCCAAAAATGATACCAAGGCCAGGAGAACATTCTGGACGCCTGGCAAAGTCCGTCTCAGACTGATGGAACATAGGAGCTTCCTGGAATGCCGGAACTCCGGCAATCCAAGAATCTCTAGCGACATGCCTGCCCAAAGGCAAGGAGAGCGAACACCTGCTCGTGATGCACGTCCCAGAAAGTGCACAACTTGTCTTGTGCAATGGATGCAAAGAGGCAGGGGTGAAATGCGGGTCCCTAATGAATGTAACACCAGTAATAAAAGCTTTTTACGTAACATATTTTTTCTTTAGACCTGTATGTTTGAATTGTTTTGATAACCAGTCTCGTTGTAAGTTCGCGCAAAGAAAGCTATAACGTGTTGGAGGGGAAATTATAATCCCCCTTGGGATAGTGAAATCGAGTTAGCAGCCAGGGATAAATACATTCCAGAGGGGGATTATCCCCCCATCCCCGGCCGTACTTCGCACCCTGCCTGAACTTCTTCCCCTAACAGACCTTTCTCCCCGGGATCATTTCTTAACCCTATCAAACCATTTCTTGCTTGGCCTTCCTCTTTTTCTCTTGCCTTCCACTTCAATTACCACCACTCTTCAGACTACATAGTCATTTTTCTCCTCGTTCCATGTTCAGACCACTGCAATCTTCTTTCTTCTATCGCCTTTGATATCTCTACAACCTTGGTTGTTCCTCTTACTCTCACATTTATCACTCTGTCTCTTCTTGTTATCCCACAAATCCAGCGTAGCATTCTCATTTCGGTGACATTTAATTTCTTTTCTTGTGCTTTGCTTATTGGCCATGTCTCTGCTCTGTACATCATTGCTGGTCTAACCACTGTTTGATAAATCTAACCACTGTTTGATACCTACGTTTGTTACGTTAACATTCTTTACCTGTTGCTTGTTCGCTTCCATGAATAATCTCAATCGTTTGTGTTCATTAAATTGCTAAAACAATATATGCTTTGCTTAATACATATTCTCATTACTTGCTTGCAATGCGTAACCAAGATCTTGATAATGATATAACAGCTGAAAACAAAAACTTTCATCTGAAGAATTCGCTGTATTGAACTAAACACCTTTTGTTCCCGACTAGTGAATATTAATCTTAAAACATTTTCATCTAATTTATGTTGATAAATTATGTTTTTCGTCCTGCAAAAACCTTAACTACATTGTGAAAATCAATGAGTTTAATTATATATAATTTCATATCAACCCATGGTAGAGGGCCCATGGTTGATGATAGAGCTCTGGTGATAGAGCTAGGGGTCATCAGTTCGATCCCTGCTCATATCATTTAGATTTTGTGGTGGACAAAAACCGTGTTTGTGGGTTTTCTCGGGGATCTCCCGTTTCCTCCCACTTTCTTCATTCCACTAATTCATCTCATCATCATCATCAAGTGCCTGGGTCAAAGTTGCCTAAAGGCCTTACAAATTAAATTCAAATTCGTATTAGCCTTACCATGCACAGGAAACAGAAGGCGGTAATTGCGATTCAGCAAATCTTCTCCCGTAAGATCATCATATCCACCTTTGACTGGATCATCTGCATCAAGTTCTTCTTCCATTAAATCGATGTCTTCCTAAAAAGCAAGTTAGACAATAAAGAATCTAAAAAATAATGGATATAGCAATAGTTCTGTAATTCTTAGACAGAATTAATTTAAGTATTAGTAAATAGAAGTCAGCGAGTTATTTAAAAATAAAATACGTAATTACGTTATGCAGTTGTTTGGATGGTGCAAAAGCCAATCAGTGTAAGTAAAAAAAATAATATATAATAAAACAGAAAAACCGCTGAATAAATTCACAGTCTTTTCACTGGGCATTGATAGTATTGCCATCTGGCAGATAATCATTGACTTACTTGTTTGTGACTATGAAAGAACTTGTAGTTCTCTATCGTTCACAATACGTAAGTGATTTTTCGTTTTTTGACTTACACTGATTGACTTCTGAACCACCCATATACTCAATAAACATTACACATATTGAGTTATATATACTTACTCTATAAGGAAACATAAAAATATTTTAAAATCTTCATAAACAATGATTCTGTGGAATGCAAATAATCAAGGCAGCAAGTAAGTGAGCTTTCTACAAAACACGTTTTCAAAACAACTGCACTAAATATAAAGATGTGTGATGTTTAATATATACCATTCAGAGTAAAACTATATCAAATCTGATGAAAAAAATACAAAACACGATGATATGGCAGAGGTAATTATCAAGGGAGTTATATAATTACTAGGACAATTCCAGAAGCCTTTACAGTTTCAGAACTTTTCAACTATACAAAATTTTAACTACTTCGTCCAGACGCTAGGAAAGGACGATGAAATTATTTTTTTCTGTTACACAGCAACAAGTTTACGATTATCTAGCAACAAATCTACAGCTACCTAACAACAGGTTGTCATACAGATGAAGCACTAAGATGTCTTATTCGATATACACCTTATTATTAATGCAAAGTTTGTATTATATGCACTGATAGATAGACTGATTAATGATAGACTGATTAATATATCACAGTTTAAGTTCAGTTATAGTTACTTCATGTAACAGATGGCATATACGATTATTTCGTTACCATGTAGTGTTTGGTCATCTTCAAACATTTTAATGTTACTATAACATGTGAATATAAACTCCTTATATATAGGGCGAGTCATAATTATGTTAACACTTAATGGCAATTAGGCATGAAACGTTTAATCTTTGCAAATAACATTACAACGTATATTAAAGCTGTTAGTAGGGCATTACAAGCTAAGACAAAACTATGTCAGCGAAGTATCAATCTGTTCCCTATTGTTGTCCACGCAACAATGGCAACGATGTAAAATGGCGTACAAAGCGTTGCGACAGAAATCTCTTAAAATGGATTGAACTGTAGCCGTTATTCTTTCCTTCAGATCGTCGATATTGCGCACTTCCTTGCTTTGCCATATTTCCTTAACCATATCCCAAAACCGCATATCCCACATAGACATGATACCCAGACCGGGACTAGTCTTGGTCTCGTCTAGAATTCGAGACCAAGACCGAGACCGAGACACTATGCATCGAGACTTACTCGAGACGAGACCAAGTTCGAGACTTATCCCTCGAGACGAGACTTGCCTCTCGAGAGTATCGGCTCGATCGAGACTAAGCTTTATTTTAATGAATGTCGATAATATTAATCAATGCTTTCGTTAATGTTGTTTCATACTAAAAGAAATCTAATGACAATTAGTTTCATTCTGATAAATTTTATTTAACATGTTATATTGTAGTTTAAAAATATGACTATAAGTCATATCAGTAGTCAAGTTATCAACGCCAGACTATTTTCTGTTGTTTTTCAACATTAATATAGAAGTGATTCGGGGATGGATAAATACAGATATTTATTTTCTGCGGCGAATTTTCATCCTCATGCTTTCTCCGTGGTCAAAGTCTTTTACTTCTGTTGAAACTCTCCCATTTATATCTGCCTCTGCTAGACTGATCTCGAAAAGACTGTAAAGCATACGTCAAGAAGCTAAGCTGTCTACATTGTAATATATATATTTTCTTACACCATTTACTTATTATATTTTATAAAAAATACAAAGATTTTTGCAATTCTAACCGGTATCTTAGAAAAGATGGGGACAATATAATTTCTACGTAAATGGAAACAAATAAGTCGGAGCTCAGTCCCGGGACACCTTAACGGCACTTCAACTATCTTCGTAGCCCTGGTAGGTCCTGATTTGAAAGTTGTTAACATTTTTATTGTAGGAACTTCTTACTTTATGCAGAAGAAATTCTGCACAACCTATCACGTAAATATACCTGTACACACAGGGAAAAAGATAATGTGGGTATAAGCGTACGGGGAAAACGATATTCAAAATCGGATCGTGGTTTCAGACGAAAAATTCCCGAACGCAAAGGCGAGCGAGCTTGACGTTGATGACTCACCTTAAATTACAGACTGAACTGTGCTTAAGTAAGGACAGCAAAACTTCTTTCCATAGGTTTTTTGTTCAATGCTTTCTTTAAAAGGGAAGTGAGGCTTTGATAATTCTCTCTCTCTCTCTCTCTTTATATATATATATATATCTCCCAACCCGTCTGGTCAGCGTGGGAGCAGTAGACCAACTCCTCCCTTCGGGGAGAGGCCTCATCCACTAGTGGATTGAATATGGCTGTGATTTATTATTTATATATATATATATATATATATATATATATATATATATATATATAAAAAACTGTTGCGTATATATCCGAATATTAAAAAGTTAAAAAACAAAACAAAAACGTCACTGACCTGTCTTTTAGCGATATGAAGTCATTTCTGAGTGAAAAAGAAAATAATTTGAGGAATTCAAGTAGGACTCAGAAAAATGACATACACAGAATAGAACTCTCCAATATTTAAAAATAAAGAACAATTGGTAATGTAAAAGCAAGGTAAAGTTGAATTGCCAATCTGTCTATTAAAAAAAAAATCACGATCAGCTCAATTGATTGTCTCCTTCATTGCCTTCAATTGATTGTCTCCTTCATTGCCTTCATTGCCCCTGCCACATTTGAGTTCTTTGGCACAATCAATGTTAACTCCTTATGCACTCTACTGGAGTGTATATGTGAAATGTATGTAGTTATCGGGTATTACCACCCGTCTTCTCTTATCCTGATTGATTGATTCAATTATTATAGCAGCTCAGTGGTAGGGCGTTGGCGTTGTATTCGGAACGTCATGGGTTCGAACCCTAGTGGCCGACCATTCTGACAAGATTTTTACTCAGTCACACCAGGCAAATGCCGGGATGGCACCTTCAACATAGAACCTAGCCGGTACCTTCCCAAATTTTCCCCCCTCCCTAATCCCGGCCAGAGCCTTAGATGGCTAAAGGCCATTAATAAAATTCAATTGAATTATTGATACCTTAACGAACCCGTGAGTTTCTAAGGATGCCTTAATTCGAGCAACCCATGGCCTCTCTTCTCTCAAATTCATAGTTAATACTAGTAGTATCAACGAACTAACGTACCCCGGAATGCCGCAGGCCATGTTGGTACCCTGCTTTGCTACTCCATGATTTAATTACGCAGTAATTAAACACGTGCTTGTTGCATGAGACTCTGACTGTTACCGGACAAACGTACTCCGTGGATTGACAGGTCGCTATTTGAGACACTCCCCCTTGAATGAAACTAGAAAACAAGTTGAGACAAGAGTTTCTTGAACGAAAAAATATAGACGACCCACAAACATACTCCATGATTTAATGACGCATTAATTAAACACTTGGTTGTTGCATGAGACTCTGACTGTTACCAGACAAACGTACTCCCCCTGAAGGCTTTTGGACGTAGAGAAAGAATATAG